>VCJL01002118.1:34770-45863 GCA_024139405.1 Backusella mclennaniae | reverse complement strand
TGACAATTAAAAAAAAAAAAAAATAGACTCAAGAAATTAAATTTATGAAAAACACCATACAACAAGTCAATGTCTAAGCAAAACAAAAGCTTTTGAAGCAGATAAAGTGGCAAATATGCAATAAAAAAGACACATGTGTATATAATATAAAATATGTATCGAAAACTCTTTTAGTCGTTTTATTATTACTGTTTTTTTCTTTTATAATTATTTTATGCTACGACTTTTTGCGCCAATGTAATTTTATCACCCAAACTCAATGCAATGCCTTGAGTCTTTGAGCGAATACGAATATGGCCAGTGATGGGGCCGTCGCCGTTCTTCTCAATACTCAAGTTTGCAAGTGCGTCTTCACCAAAGATACTTCTGGCGTACATATTGGCCGATAAGAAACCACAATCGCCTTCTAATTGTTTCTTGGGTGTCAGACAGCTCATATTGGTAGAATCCATGATGTGTTGCAAGTAACCTCTCAAATCACTACAATATGCATATAAGTAACAATCATAAAATGAAATAGAATAAATGGAATACTCACCCAACATTGGTATTTACATTGACCTTGTTCTCCCATTCAAACTCGGTCCACATGGCACGGAACTGAGACTCGTTACAGTAAGCAGGGTTAATATAATCCATAATGTCAATATGAATATCGTTTAATACTACACAGTTCTCGGTGGATCCGTGGCCATCGTACACAATGTTACCAAAAATGACACCAGTTTCTGTAGAAGACACCTTAATAGGAGCCTTCAAAGTAAGGAAGGAGCGAGGTGCCAAGTTGTGTGTAGCAGGACGGTCTACCAACTTGAGATCACCCAGAGTGGCAAATTCGACAGTCAAGTTTTGTAATGTTTCGTTTGTTTGATTGACAATCAAGACATCCATCAAGATATCATATTGATGTACGTTTACAACTACTTCTGCGTAAACCTTGTCAGAGAAACCAGTCAATTGGACAATGCGGTTGAGCTTGGACATCAAATCATCCTTATCATCCAAGGTACCAGTAGCACGGGACAAATCTTGTTCGTATGCATCGGCATCGGTACCTGACTTTTTGGTGAACTGGCGGAACATGATTACATCATCTACTTGGACCTGAACACCAGCTTCACTTTCAGCCTTGGCATCAGCGATTCTCTTATCTTCAGCTTGGAGCTGCTTGGCGTATACCTCGCGTGTGTCCTCCAAATACACTTGTTCGATGGCTTTATTACCGCTTGTACCCACAACACGTAAATCTTGAACAACACGATCATAGGAATCTTCATCAATTTCAAACGCAACAAACTTGGACTGACCAACACGTAGGATACTTGTCATGATCAACATGGCCTCTGCCTTGCGTGCATTGGCGAGAGAGGTATCGGTAGAAACCTTATTGTATCTAAGCACCAACTTGGTGACAGCGGTAGAAAGCACAGTAGCCAAGAAATAGTCACCAGAAAGGATGAGGGATCTAAGTGGTGGTTTCTTTGCAGCCTTGACAGCCTCAAGATGAGCAGCAGTGCTTGCAGATTCAGTGTAAGCGCTTTCAGTAGCATAAGTACCATCTGCAAGAACACGACGAGGAGCAGAACCAGAAGAAGGAGCAGGAGTAGATTTACTCTCTTCCTCTGTTCCCTCTTCTGCTGCTTCAGCAGCATCCAACAATTTCTGTTCAGAAGCCAACAAGGGGATTTCACCCAAACCGTTTCTGATTTGGTCCCAAGCATCATCAATCTCCTTGATAGATTCACAATATTCACCAATGATCCAAAGAGCACCACGGAATACCTTTCCAGACTTCATATCGGCAAAAGTTTCAATCAATTTCTCCAAAATGGATTCCCTCAAACCAGGGAATTTTTCGACTACTTCGCGCACAAATGAAACAACATCAACGGCTGCAGGGTTATTTGAGTCACCCAAGAACTCCATCAACACATGAACAACATTGGCTGCCACTTCAGAGAATTTAATGGCACAAGTGTGAATGGATTGAATCAAAAGTTGGCGATATTCAGTATTCTATTAATAATAGCATCATCAATCATTTGCACCTCATCATACAAAATAATTCCTTTCTTTCTTTCATTCTTTCTTTCTTTCCTTACCTTTTCATAAGAATCATCCTGAGTCTTTGTCAGCTCCTTCTTGAGGAAAAGAACGACTTCCTGTACATTTCTAGATGACACCATCTCCAAAGCAATGCGAAGTGCCTTGCGACGAACATCGATATCAGGGCTTGTTAATACTTGAAGAATATCCATCACCAAATCATCCAAAACACGTTCATGCTTCTTTCTCATTTCTTCAAGTCTATCCAATACAATCAACTTGACATTGTTGTCAGATTCCTTCACAATCAATTCAATATAGCAAGAAGCGGCGGCTGAGAAATGATACAAAGTCAATTGGAATATCTCTCTACAATGAAATCTATGTTTAAATTACCTTTGACGGCTGCAGGACTAGTGGTCAAGAATAAGAGAATGGAAGCAGCCTCGTACTTTACAGAATGAGAAGCAGCTGCCAAAAGTTCAGACAAGCATCGAATATAAGCTGCCTAATATACATATTTAAACGAAAACAAATCATCAATACATTCATGTAATGAAATACGCCCTTCTTTACTCTTTTCATACCTTGTTGACTGAACTTGACTTTGAGTCTTTACGAATCAATTCAATTACTGCCAACTGTAATAATTCGTCAAATGAGGCGACAGAGTCAATGGTTTGCTGGAGATATTGAACGGCCAAAGTTTGATCTATGTTGCAGAGGACCACAAAAGCATTTCTTCTACAGGTCATGTCCGCTTCCTATTAAAACAATAAGATGATATGTACTTATTAAAACCAATATAATACTTACAGAAGCCAAAAATGATTGAATAACTTCAGGACCATCTGGGAATAAATAGTCAAAAGCTTTATAGATAGCGCCAATAGCAAATACTGCATTCTTTCTAACATAAGAGTGTCTATGTTCCTATATATAGAATCATAAAGCAGGTAAATAGACATGTACATGATAATAATATCCCATGAACCCATACCAAGCAAGCTCTAACAGAAGGCACAAGAGGCTCCAATACCTCAGCTTCCTTAATCTTACAAAGGAAACGGAGGGTCGAGCCTCGAATGTATTCATTAGGATGTTGAAGGTCGTTTCTCAAGGCGTTACTATGAAACAAAACAGTTTAGCAAATTGTCAACATACAGTTTATATTTCTATTTATTTACCAAACCAAGATAAACTCCTCTTTAAGCTTTCCATCTGGCTTTGTCTTTGGACAAATTTCCCAATAGAATTGTAACAACTTTTTCAATTGCTTATTCTTTGATGGCAAAACAAAACGAATGACGTGTAGCAACAACTTTTCCATTGGGTCACCGTTAAGCATAATGACGAGCAACTTTTTCATCGTTTCAATTCGTGTCTCATCTGAACCTTTTTCAAAGGCTCTTTGGAAATCTTGAAGGGAGGGCGTTTCAGCCGCGTCATCTTGATAAACTAACGTGTAACAAAGTTCGGTAGCCATCTCCAAACTTTCTCTATTGAAGTAATGTGTGTTGAAAAGAAAAAAGAAGAAGAGAGAGATATGAACTTTCTATTACCACTACCTTATTCCTCTCTAATTTTTTTCTTATTTAAACCCCAGAGTTGAAAGGTGCACGTCTGTGATTGGCTAATGGTCTATCATGTGATACATGTCAGTATTTACAAACACGATTGGATTGATCCAAGAAAGATCATTTATGTATAATAACGTTTTTGTAAAAGCTCCTTTGAAAGAGTCGTCCTATTCATATTTTACTATTGCGCTGTTTTGACTCTATATAAACTCTACAAAGGTGCTTCATCAAAGAAGGGCAAGCGACCGATCCACAAAGATTGATATCAAGTTTGAAAGGTCTGTATGCCTAGAAACATGATACTAGTGTATATAGAAATGTTAACAAAAGTAAGTGCGTCGATTAAGACTGAAAGTCCAAATATACTAAAGATAAAGAGTTTGAAGTACAATATGATCTCGTGTTGGACAAGGAACAACCCAATATAATTGACTGTCTTTAGTCCCCTGATAGATGAAACTGTCCTGAAATCTTTTTTGTAGACATTTCATTCTACAAATCGTCCTCGCTATAAAATAGTAGCTACAATTATTCTCATATACCCTTGAGAGATCTTGATGGTGACGGGGGCTACACCATGAAGTTTTCAAGCATCGTCATGGAACAACACTTTACTTTATTGGGCTACCTTTAAAATGTATGACACATTTGCCCAATAAAGTTGGATATTAGATTCTTGGAGCCCTTCGCGTATTTCAAGAACCATACATCATCTATCTAAACCCAGTAGTCTTTGTGTCGAGGATTCAGGAACCTCTGTATATACATATATATATTTATTGGTTAAAATGCTCCTTGTTGTACTTTACTGATGAATAGAAGGAATGAGCTTGTCCATTATATAATATCTTTAAGTTCAATCATATTAACATGTTTGTTTTTTTTTGTTTTGTTTTTGCAGTTATGATGCCCTGACATAGGGCAATCGTAGAATAATGGATGTGACCTATATCCAAGCGTATTACTGGTAGTTGATATTCCATACAAAGTGCAAGTACAATGTAATTGTGGTCTATTCTTAAACCTGTTTACGTAAAGGCTTTCGAAACATTGATAAAAGGGTGCGAGTTACTTCTTATACTCCTTTTTATTGGTAACTGTCGATGGTAAATAGTTTAATGTCTCTATCTTTTAAACATAACCTGTTAGGACAGCAGTCGTTGCAGAGTGTCATTTTAAAGTCCCCTCTTTGGAAAAAATATTTTGTCAGATTGAACAAATCAATGCATCTCAATCTTTTTTTACACACGTCAGTTTCGACTGATTAAGTAATGTACAAAAGGAAAAACACTGTGGTGTCGGGACCCTAATCAATCCTGGATTCACTACTTGATATATCTGTCTTCAAGCGACTTGGCATTTTATAGATGTAGGTGGGTGTTTTTCAGCCTGGCCATTTTCATGACTTTATCAAAAATTATATCAATCAAGATCTATTCATCACAATCACATATTGATGTATATTAAAAAAAAAAACGCATGGTACTTTTCACGGAACCCATTTCAATAATGGAAAAACGATTAAATGAGAACTAGTGTGACACGAACACAAAAACTTTAAAGTTGCAGAAACCTAAATTCTATTAAAAACAACTCTCTAAATTTGAAGTAAAAACAAAATATACTTATTCACATAATATCACATGGTAAGAAGATTCTTTGGTTATCCTATTGCTTTAATACGCGTGTTTATGCAAAAATTCATTATATAGTATTGCACCATCTTGTTTTACTCGTAGATTTTCATTTTTTTTTTGTTAACAGAAACAGCTATTACTCATTTTTGATCTTGGAAAAAGTCACATTTGATGTCCGGAACTCGGTTCCAAAAACAACCGCAGCAAACTATTTAAAGTAAAATCTAATTTTTCTTTTTTTATGATTTTTTTGTCCTGAATTTCATACTTTTCTATTAAACATCTTTAAGCGCAAACATGACTAAGCAACAGCAACCCGTTTTCTTCTTTGATTGTGATAACTGCCTTTATGTAAAGTACTCCATTTTATTTGCTATTTATTGATCACTAATCGATTATAAAATAGAGTGCTAAGCTCGGCGTTCTTCCATTGATGAGACAAAAGTAAGAATATTTTATCCATTTATATCATCATTTATATTCACCTCAATATCAACAGAATTGTCGACTACTTTTTGTCTATTGGTATCCCTGAAGAGGGTGTTGTTGAACTTCAGAGAGATTATTTTGTAAAGTATGGCTTGTCTATTAGAGGTCTCCAACTTCATCATAATGTCGATCCAGTTGACTTTGGTAAGCCTTTTTCGCTATATGTGGGGTGTAGTAAAAACTAATATGTCTTGCTTTCGGTTTTCTTTAGACGAAAAAGTAGATCAGTCACTTCCTTTAGATGGTTTGATCACAAGGGATGAGCCATTAAGAGAGATGATTCAAAAGTTGAATATTAAAAAATGGGTTTTTACCAACGCCTATAGACCAGTAAGTTATTGTGGATATACGTTTGGAAGATATATAATTGATATACTTACCAATATCAAACCTATAGCATGCTGTTCGCTGTTTGAACTTGTTAGGAATCGCTAGCGAATTCGACGGTATTTACTTTTTTTCTATAATAATCATTCACAACATATTTACTCACCTGCTCTCGTTTTTACTTCATTGACATATAGGCTTAACATATACCAATTATACTATTCCAGGATTTAACTGTAAGCCAGGTATGTAGCTCGGTCATATTGTTAGTAATGTCTACAAAGGCTTTTAAATACTAATTCATACAATGGTTTCATGTAGAGCCTGAGTCCTTCATTAGAGCAATGAAAGATGCCGGTGTAACAGATCCTAGCTTGTGTTACCTTGTAGACGATTCTGCAAAGAACATTGATGCTGCAAAGGTAATATAAACATAGTTGTCCTATTATCCGATTATTTATTCTTTTATTATTAGGCATTGGGATGGACAACGATACATCTTGTTGAAGATGGCTCCGTATCTGATCACGGTGATTTCCAAATCACTGATATCCACGACTTGCCAAAGGTTTTGCCCGAACTTTGGGAAGAAAAGTTGCCAGAAATCAAGATCAAAAGAAGATCTTCCACTGCAATCACAGTCTTATCATAAATCATCATATTTGTGGATATCAAATCGTCTCTTTTTTTTATTATTATTTAAGATAATGGTTCTTTACTTTTATAAACTGTCTCCTTTTCATACATAATTCTGTCATATTTTTTCCTTTTAATTTGAAAGATATTTCCTTATTTTACATTTCTTTTGAATAAAAACAAGGTCACTTTCCAACATGCCCAATTAAATTTGTTATCCAATTTATGGACGTTTTCCCTGTGCCAAATCGGATTGTTTTTATTTTGCTGTGATAAAATGACCTGCCCCTATTGGACAGGTTTGCTTGTTCGAAAAATGTTGAACCTGGATAATCTCATAACTATGAACAGATGAAAATTCATAGTTTTATTACATTGCACATCATCATTAATGCTGAATTGGAATAAAATAATTGGACAAAAATATTTATATAAAATCCAACTTGAGTGTTACCTGAAGTACTCAGGATAGATCTGTTTTAGTTGTATTCTGGTATCCAGTCCCATTGTTATACTCCGTCTAAAAGTCTAGTTTGATTTTAAAAATATACATTACAGCTTACTCTTTCATTCATTATCGTTTTGCCTCGAACGTTTCAATAAAGTTAATGAGTACATGCCATCTGTTATATATATATATATATATATATATATATATATATATATTATCTTTACTTTTAAAAGAAAGTAACAATTTCAAATTCACTAGCGACGGATTGAAGAAAAAAGTCTTGATTAGCTCAGGTAGACATGTTTATACCTGTAGCAAATGTCTGGCTAGACCTATTTAAACAGCGGTCGAGGCATTTTTTCTTTGATCTGTCGCTAGCGCAAATACTTCCAGGATAAAATCAACTCTGTATATAGCGCAGCTTGATAACGAGGAGGTTATGATGATGAATTTGATTTTCTTTTGCAAAACTAACTTATTTTATTTGATGCATTGAAACCAAACTCAAAAAAAGGGTAAAAAGTATTTGATACTTTTCTCTTTGCTTTAACAATAATACATCCAATGTTTATAAATGCTATTCTTTTGTAAATACATCGCTATATTCTGAATGGAAAGCCCTTATAATCCTATTAAGCTGTCTTGAAGCTTAAAAGGAAGACGGATCAAATAAAATGATTAGGACTGCGCACAAAATTCTAAATATATAAAACATTGATAAATCCATGTTTATATAACAAGGCCATTTCTATTTATGCATAAAAATGCGCATGCGTTCACAGCGTGGTATTGCACAATGTAGTATCGGTCAATATCAGCCATCTTTTATATAATTTTAATATTTAATAAAGTCACCACCTATATATATAGTATATTGATATCAAAAATATAAACATAGTGCCTTATCAATTTGTTAAAAATTGACTATGAATAAACAAATATGCAACTTACTTTTGGAAATAAACTTCCTCACACATGCAATGTTTTATTTATGACTCTAAATGAAGCTTAATTTGGAAGTATCAGCTTCACATATACATGTAAAATAATCTAGAGAAAAAGGAGAGATATTAAAAACAATGTATATTTTTTGTTACAAACTAAATGCGCATGTTATCAGAAACAAATCGTAACAGCATTGAATCTATCCAGCTTATCAATGCAATGCCGAAAACTAGCGCATGAAGTTCAGATGTAGTCTTTTTTTTTTGGGGGGGTTATGAACTTGGATTATAGTTTGACTCTTATAGAATGGTGATATAAACACATGCATAATTACACCTTTGAACTATACTTTGAGGTAAATACACCATCATTATTATTATACCTGGTTATTATTTCTTGTATTGGGACTACATAAATAAACAAATAAAGTTTCTGCGCATTTAATAAGTTTGATGCGCTTTTACATAAAAGACTATTGGCCGGGTCTCTTTTTTAATATATATAAAGAAAGAAAAAATGCATCAACTAATGATCTCATCTCTCTTTTTCAAATCAATATTTTAATTATGAGAAGACCTTTAGCTTTTCTTATCACTCTGACTCTGTGGTCGCTGGGGACGGATGCAAAGCAGGTGTATGATTCTGATATTCTTACACCCAAGGCCGACTATTTTACACCAAAAAGTATCGCCTTTTGTGCACAAGGAGGAGGAAGTAGTCATCACTTTTGGGTTCTTGAAATGCTGAAAGAGCTCCATAGTCGTGGACACAACGTTTCACTTCATACCGCTGTAAATAAGTTTTCACTTCTATTTACAAATGCATTTTATCTTTTCATACGTGTTAAACATATATTTATCTAATAGGGGGATCAAATGGTTTTTGGCAAAGATTATCCCATGATTGAGACTTTCCAGTTAGGCAAACATGAAAACTTTATCATTGATATGGCAAGAGAGGGAATGCTTGATCATCCTATGCAGCACGAAATGGCGTTCTCTACGGCCAAGCATGCTACCAAGCAATATATCAGAGGTAGGCGTGGTTTTTATATAGATCAACAGCTTTTTTATTTTCTTACATATTCTTATTCTTACAACAGTCTTTCGCGAAACTCAACAAGCAATTAAAGAAAGAAAAGTAGATTTGGTGATTTCCGACTCTTTTGCTTTGGCATGTGCTGATGCAGCTATTCATATGAAGGTTCCTGTGGTGCTAACATCTACTTTCAATATATATTCAGGTTGGAATACATAGCTTATTAGTTTGACCTATTTATAGATGAAACTTATTCTAATTGGTCTTTTTGATAATAGAGGCACACAAAAAATACATCAGTAGTCAAATATACACCATCGGAAAGCCTTCCGCCAACGACGAATCGATTTATACAAGACTCTTCAACAAGTTGTACATTCCATATTACCTCTGGAAATCATCCCATCCATTCAAAGATGTCCATAAGTTCCAACGCCAACTTGGTTTTGAACCTTCATTCGATACAAGCCCAAAACGATATGACAAAGTGACAAAGATGGTAAATAATGCGCTTGGTTTGGAGACTCCTCGTGAAATGGGACAGTTGCTTCATATGGTGGGTCCCATATTAAGAACTAGCTACCCCAACTTGAATGAAGAGAGTAGAGTCTTTTTATCAAAGCATAAACGTACAGTCTATGTTGCATTTGGACAGCATATTTTCCCCTCCAAAGAAGATGTCCATATTGTTCTATACAACTTGCTTAAACTCAGAAATGAAGGACTTTTTGATGGCATTATCTGGGTGAGACTGGATCCGAGCCTCCTCCCTGAAAAACTCGAGATTGCTACAGGAAACTCATCCTTGGCCATATCAAAGTCTGACATATTGAACGACCCAGATTTCTTGGCTCTAAAATGGGCACCACAGTATGCCATTCTACAACATCCTTCCACTATCTTTTTCGTTGGTCATGGTGGCGCTGGAAGTATTCATGAAGGTCTTTACAGCCGTGTACCATTATTTGTTTACCCCTTTTTTGCAGATCAGCCATACAATGGTCACATGGTAAAGCGACTGGGCGTTGGCGAGCAAATTGATACCATTCAGATGAAATTCACAAAAAAGAACTATAGTATCCTCTACGAACGTCTTCGAAAAGTCTTGGTTGATTCAGATGGAAAAATTAAATTTGCTGTTGATAGATATGCAAACTTTTTACAAATCAGATCACAAAATAGTATTCAACGAGGCTCTGATATTCTAGAAGAATGCATGTTTTCAAGTAATGACCAAGGTCATCTCACCCACCGCCAAGATATTAAACATGAAATCAGCTGGATAAAAAGACATGGAATCGATCTTTATGCTATCTGCCTCTCTTTTGTTGGTCTTGTTTTCGTTTTAATCTCAAAAGCAGCTTTTTACTATTTAAATATTTCAAAAAAGAAAAAGACAGAGTAAAAAGTAGCTCTAAATGAATAATATATTGCACACATATGTAATAAATCTTTATATGTCTTTTCTTTTTAAAAAAAAATTAAATTTCACTATTGTAACTTGAACTTTATTGTTCCGAAAATAAAGTTTAATTGAAGGGAGATCGCATTATTCGTTTTTAATTGGAAGGTAAATTCGATCATATATTAGAATTACGAAAGTGAAATATTCCCAAAGATATGGAGGTCCATGTTTTATTTTCGGCATCGTTCGTTCTATTACATAATGGGAATCCATAAGAAAAGTCGTATTAAACCGTGTAAAGGCTCATGATTCCATATGATTCATAAAACAAGATTCTAAATAAGCTTTGCAAAGTATTTTCTCACACGGACCATACCGTTTGATAGGAAGATGTATTATAACTTCATAAATAGAAATAGAAGCGGGTGTCTAAACATGATGTGAAAAAAAAATGAGCAAGGTATACTCCTTTTTTTAATTCTCAAGATCTATTCCAACTATTGGCACACAATGTCATAATATGAAAACAGAATTGGGGA
>VCJL01002117.1:46568-58782 GCA_024139405.1 Backusella mclennaniae | reverse complement strand
AAAAAAAAAAAAACAAAGAAAAAAAAACACTCATCTCCCTCCTTCCCTCTCACACACGCTTATTCATGCACTCATATACTCTTACTCATACTCTCTCCCTCTCTCACACACACACTTTTTTTTTTTGTTTTCCATAATATGACTACTTACTTTGGCATATCTACAAGATAGCTACCAGATGAAGATGTACTTAACGGTAAATCCAATAACGGATCAAATACCATCGGATCTGAGGACGAGAGATGGGGTGACCAATCTTCGTGATCCGACCTTGATAAGGTTGACGAATTATTTGATTCGACCGAGGAATGGGGCTCATAAAAACTAGTTTTGTTTGGGGGAATCGCAATCGACTCGACATCACCCGTTAAATGACGTGCTATATTGTACTCATTTGTATTTGCATCGTCAAACCCTCTTTCTTGGTAAAATATGGAATTTCTCGAATCCGGACTTCTTGTCTCTGTGTTTTCATACACCTCATTACATCGAATAAAATAGGATAGAATATAGAGTATCTTTCGGACAAGGTGTGATTTCATTCCTACCACTATTGTTCTAGTGATCCTAGACGGTGTTCCCACAAACCCATAAAGATCACTGTTATATGGGGGGTTTATTAATTAAAAATGAATGGGAAAAGTGCTCTTTTTTCTTTTTTTTTTAATAATACCTTAATTGTGCCCATAATGGATCATAATTTCCGTGGTGACACCCGATATGCTAATCACATGTTGAGGATGATGATCCGTATGATGATACATTTTAAAAAGAGACTTACCATGTCGTCCTCAGGCGGTGCGACGGTATGAACCCAAGACAAATGGTGCATCAAAACACCCGTTAATAAGGTAGAAATCAGATAATTGTGTGCCTTGTTATCGAATTGAACAATCAGATCAGCCAATTCCTTTATAAGACTGATTTCATAGTCATTTTTCCGCTGTGGAAAAGTAGACATGTTTAACCACAATGGTTCCTAAAGAATGATCAAAGTAAATAACCATCATGATAATTTAAAAAAAAAAGCCTTTTTTTTTCATTGTCAAATGTGATTTTTCAAAATACTTGTATTCTAGGTGTACTGTACAGGTCAAAAAAATATTGTTTGAATTGAATGGCGGCATTACCAATGGCTGTATCATTTTGAAACGTGTTTGGGTTAAGATAATAAGTACTGAGTCGTTTTCTTGGCTTTATTAAGAAAAAAAAAGAAGTTTGTTACTTGTCAATGTTGTCAAGTCCTGATTTGCTTTACCTGGTAACTTTGAGGGATGGGATGTGTTTTAAAATACTGAAATAATTGCTTGAGTGCAATCGCTTGTAATTGATGTAATCTATTCTCTATTAATGCAAAGTGTGAAAATATAAAATCATTCAGAGTCTGATTACGATTCTCCAATGTGATAACAATGGCGACAGCATATTTAACAGATCTTGATGTTTGTCGTACAGGCTAGTAATATATAATCTAATTAACGGAAAGAATGGAGATAAGAAAAACATATATCTTCTTACACTTGCATCTGCCCCTATTGCATTTATCCGTGATGATGGTAAAGGTGTCGGACTAAATATGCCATTTTCCATGTTGGTTTGACTAAAGCGTCTGGATCTCTTTGTATATAAACTATTTTTAAGACCGAGTATAGGCGGATAGATAGAAGAAGTCGAGTAATGATCGTCATCGCTGGATTGCTCCGAAGTATTATCTTCACATGTCAAAATAGATGTATTAAAGGATGCAGTTGATCGATCACTATTAATGGAAGAAAATGAGGTACGTCGGGTCACATCACTCTGGTGATGTTGTTGTTGATGATGATGGTGGTGGTGGTGGTTGGTGCTATTATTATTGTTATTGCTATTGTTGTTAAGCGTAAATAGTTTAGAAACAACAATTTGCGGGTCCTTATCACGTTTATAATAGTGCACTTTGGTGTTCATTCCTTTATAAGCAAGTGGGGCAGTACCAAATATCATATCACCTGTAAGATCCAGCCTTCGATTATTCTAAGTAACAAACAAACATGAGTATACACAATCATCATAGATACTTTGCATTATTACATGACGTCTTGCTTGGTCGGGTATTGATAATGAAGGCATTGTTCTCATATAAGAGGGTCTCCAATCATCTTTAAGCGAGCCCACTTCCAACTTTGTTTTCCCTATTTGATGCTGAGAACCATTCCAAGAACGTGCCAAAGGTGTCGCGGGTGGAGAACCTTTTGTGTCACTTGAATAATAATCCGAGTCATACAGTATTGTCTTGTTGGATTCACCAGCGTCTTGACAAAACAGGATACGGACATGATCTTCTTTTAAAGGAGTAGGCTGCCATCTAAATCATAGGTTTTAGTATTCACATAAAGATAATATGAAAAATTGCTCATTTTTTTTAAACTGAAATAATAATAAACTATATTTATAAAAGCAGTTTTTTCTTTCTTTTTTTTTATATTTGTATTTATTTACGATTGTGATTCTAACAGTAATTGGGTGTCATCGCCTTCTCTAATAGTTGCTTTGTTACGAAACAGTCGCTGGAGCATTCCTCTCCACTCTAATCGAGCTATTTATAAAAAAAAATATGTATAAAAATATGTTTTATTATTGTTATTAATGCTGTTACAAGTACGTAGTTGTTTATATATCTACTTTTCTTATTATTGAAAGAAAAAAGAATAATAAAATTAAAACAATGTGTGATAACCTTACCAGCTGTGCGAAAATGACTGCTTTATCATTCTGAGATTGAAACATATCAAGGCCATCTGACACTCAGGTCAGACAACCTGATTTGTTCAAAATTAAAATCAATCAGCAAGTCGTTCAAATGCTCAAAAGAAGCATTCACACAGCATGGATGTCTACATATTGTGTCACCACAATATCAAACTGCCACATTTCCCCAACCTAAAGTCATGCCTCTATTTTGGCTTGTTATTAAAGATCAGATTCTGTTTGATCATCTGTGGATAAAACAGTGTAATGCTTAGACTCACAAGACTAACTGAAATATCCACTCTTTCTATAACAAATAACCCGATCCCAATCAAAGTAGATACAAGTTTACATGCCATTTATATATATAATTATGTTTAATATTAAATAAATGAATTGATATACAAGTCCATTTCAAGATGAAAGTAATAACTTACAAGATGAACATCTTGACATAAATGTTTGTTTAGGTGCTGTAATGAAATCAGCAATTTTGAAAATGGGACAACCAATAGAAAAATAGGACATTTAAGACAGCAATTTGAAAAGTTTATTTTTATCACTTTATACGTATATTATGTGCTGTGTGTGTGTGTGTGTGTGTGTGTGTGTGTTTTTTCTGTGGCGAAATTAGTAAAACATGGATATCCTAAAACATATATCTCTACATCACGCATTTTGACATTTTTAGCGGTAGTTAAAAAGCTCATAGTAGTGTGAAGTATCAAAAATTCCCTTATTTTCTCACTCACTTCTGTTACATTGGGCCTAGTTGAAGACGCTCTTTGAAGTTCTGATTAGAAATGATGTAGCAGGAGTCAAGTTGCGTTTTTGGTACTTGGGCTATCATGGGCCTGGTTGCAGACGTTGCCTCTACTGGGCTTCTCGGATCAGAAATGTGATGGTGGGAATGTTAACACATTGGGTTCTGGGGGGCTTTTCTAGATGTGGGCTTAGTTGAAGACGCTCTTTGAAGTTCTGATTAAAAATGCATCTAAGAAAAGCATTGGTGTTAGCTTCTCTAGTGCTTAAATTAGCAGCCTTTGGAAGCACTTGACGGAGAGCTGTCATTTTCTTTGAAGCAAGCGTCGAAATACAATGCAGATAGAAACTCTGAAAGAACTCTTCTTCTTCGTCATGACATAGTATGCAAATGGAAAGAAAATGGTGTTGATTTTCAAAGAACTGTGTTTTTATTGATGAGGCTGGGTTTCATACTCAAATGATGAGAAGTCGCGCATGGTCGAAAAAAGGCGAACCTGCTATTGTACAAGTTCACAGCAGACGTGGAGCAAATGTTACAATTGCCGGCTGTATTTCTCCTTTTGGAACTATCAACTTTTCTAAAGTTGAGCCATTGAAGCGATCAGATATGGAGAAACTCGAGGAGGAATTTAAGGAACATACAACTAAAAAGAGAAAAGCTAATGTTTTGGAGAAATCCAAGTCAAAACCTCTTAAGAAAGGAACAACCGCGTACCATATTGTTAAATTTATCGAAGCCGCCATGGATGTTCTTGATAAGCATAACAAAAAAGGAATATTTATAGTTATGGACAACTGTAGAATTCACCACTCTGCGTTTGTCGTAGATGCAATTAACAAACGAGGCTATAAGCCTCTTTTTATGCCTCCATATTCTCCATTTTTGAATCCAATTGAAGAATACTGGGCTAAAATTAAAAGTAATATCAAACGAAATCCTTTAGACACTAACTCAAAACTCACGCCACGAATTGTTGAAGCATGTCAATCAGTGACTGTTGAGGACTGCATGGGATGGATCAGGCACGCAGAAACTTATTGGGATAGATGTATGAATAAAGAGTTGAACCTTAAATAGCAGTAAAACTGTAAATTGTCTTTCAGAAAGTAATTGATTCTATCCAGAAATGTTTTATGAACGTCTGATTTGAGAAAGTAAAAGTGTCTAATTTACTTTTTCCAATAAAAATTTTGAAATCGTCTAATTTTAGACTGAAATACTGTATATTTTTTCGCACACAACGACACCCAAAATTACCGACAAAATATACCGGAAAAAGTGTACTGCACATCAATCCGCAAATCTCGTATTTTTAATCCAAAAGGGGAACCAGTGGCTAATTTATATAAGGCCCTCTTTACGGTTCGGAGCAAATATGGTGATAGTATATTGAATCTTTAAAGTATGTTGGTGTATCTTTAGGTCGCACTATATCGCCTTTGTTTCAAGCATCATCTAGATTCAATATTTGCCTTTGTGTCCATCGCTATTACTTTTAGCCAATATTACTTCTGTTTCTGAGTGAACCATAACATCCAAATAATAATAGTAAATTTATATGTCTACATGGTTATAATTAAGCAGCTGATTCACACACTTTGTTCGCTTTCGTCCTCATTATTACTAAATCTAACTGTAAATATTCTTATATTATAGCTAAACTCCAATGATAGCTCCAAATTACTGTACAAATAAATATATGTACTATTAAAACAAACTGTTAATAAGAATATTAGATGCCAGGCATATATTATTTATAAATTGAGCATAAGGATATTTTACCAATATGTTTTGAAGCGGAAACTTATAATACTATCTTCATGACCAGACATTTACTTATTCGTATTATACTCACCGCTATCATGCTTCATTGGATTGAAGGAGCATTCGATTATATTGTGCCATCAGCATTCTATTTGGATGTAAATAGTATGCTTCTTGATTTATCCTCAAAAAATCAACACGTCTACTCTAGCTTATCGTCAAGTAAATTGGCACTATTTTGATTTGATATGGCACAATTAAACTTGCATCTCATTAACTCTTATATAAAATGCACCATCTTTCGCTTCTATAATGATGACTGATTTGTGCTAAAGTGATAAGTACATTGATATGCATTCAAATGCATTTATTATACAATGTCAATTTTTAAGATATACTTAATTTACGATATAAATAAGTAAGGGTACTGGATCACCTTTATTTATCTCAAGAAATAGATTGATCTCTTTTATTTATACCATTATTCGTATATAACTGTAATATAAAAGAGAGCATGACTAAGTAAAATACAGAGTAGAACAAATTAAAAGGATGCACAACTGAAATGATCGGCATGTTTGAGAATAGATTAAGTACCCTGATAAATTTACCTTTGGTCACTATTTTGAACCTTATTAAATAAACCCTTTTCGTTTTCTAATCTTTCAAAGAGAGGGGAATCTACATGCGATTTTGTACCTTACAGTGCTTTATTATAAAATAATATTTTTTATGTTTTGTTTCACTTTGCGACTTTGGCTTGGTCATCGAATGCACAAACAGGGTTCACTGATATACACCAACTGATTATAACATCCTTGAAATACTATATTTTTATATAACTGGTGCATATAGATGAACAATAAAGAATTAAGTTTACTCTTCTAAATGCATGAACGAAAGTGAATAGAAAAAGGAGAGAGAGAGAAAGGTTTTTGGCCCTTTATCTTATAAAATGAGTCACGCACATTTTCTGATAAATGAGACAAACGTGCTTCATAGAAGAGCCAAGCCATCGTTTTACCATTGTGTAAATCAACTTGTTTTATCAAGGTAGTCAACACACGTTACGATAGTTAGATACTTATTTTGGTATGATTTATGCTCATCTTTTATTCATCAATGATCCTATATTAAACAGTGATGTGCTATTAAATTACCATATTCAAATATGAATTTAACACCATCCTAGTTTCTTGTATTAAAAATAAAGCGCATAGCGAATGTAATAATATCAAAGTAGCGAAATCCGCAGCTCCAGCCAGAATATATTGGTTTTGATACTTTATTTTTTTTAAAACCCTCCAAGAGAGATAATAATAATAATAATATGTATCAATTTTTTATCAAGATATAAAAACTGATTTACTTTTTTGCTGTTAGTAAGGGTTGTATAAATCAATTGATAGTTTTTTCATTACATCCATTTACTCATATAAAATTACATATAAAACCATTTGCTATTTGCTAAAAGACGTATGATTTATATATTTAACCCCTTAAAAGATCTATTAGTTGCAATCCATCAATTCTTCTGTGCTGATCATTTTGGTTTATGCAAGATACATCTTTCCTATCATCCGAGCAAAGGTCATCCCCTTATAATGCATGAAAAAGTTAAATTGCGAAAATCAATCTACTTCCGAATCAATAAAACTCTAATTCTAATATCCCTTGGTCATGACATCCCCCTCTATGCGTCCGACCCTGGGTTTTGTATCGGTTGTAGTATATGAAGATTGACTTTGTATCAAATGACAGTTTGCCAAATACATGACTTGGAAAAATACAATGAATGCATTCATACACGTTTCATGTTGACGCCGTTCATCTGGGCTTCAAAACACTCAAAAACGTAAAACGACATTGTTCCGAGAAAAAAAAAATTAATAAGGCAGAGTTTTACAAAGTCGAGCGAAAGAGGCGTCTAAACTGACATTTATAAATTAATAAAAGGACGGATCAAATCAAAACTCTACCGAGCTCAGCGTATTATCTCTTAGTTTGACATTTAGTTTAAATGCCAACACATGATTTTCATCTTTATAAAAGGAGGAAGATGCATGATTTATTATTAAGAAACGAGAATATTTGAAGCCAAAGCCAAACCAACTGAACAAACATAATCAATCAAGAGAGTTTTGGATTTCTTTGGTATTCTATTTATAATGGCAGAAAATGGCAATGCAGTACTTTCATCAATCATCAAAAAGATGTTTTCGAGATCGGTATCGTTAATTTGACTTGGTTCAAGCCAACCAGGAGGTACTTTAAGCGTGTACATTGCATCCGGTGTTTTGAAAGAAACAAACGATTTCTTATCCAACTCTTTCTTGCACTCTTCTATAGGAAACCAGTCATAGGTGACGGGATCTAATAAGAAGGAGGGCGCATATTGGCTTTTGTAATTCATTTTAGGGCATGAATGTATATAGAATCCTAAAGAAATCATTAGATTGTGTGCAAAGTAACAATAGATGTGAATTTACCCATATAATACCAATGTAATTCGGGTATACTTTTACTTAGCGTCTGCGTCAAATAGATTTCTCTAAACACGCTGTATTTGCCCAATGCAAGGAAAGCGTAATCCTCATGATACATGAAATACACCGCAGATACACAATGTGGAAGTATATCAATCACACTAAATGCAAACAACTTTCCATCCAATAAATACTTTTGATGAAACGATCCAAATTCAACACCATTCTTCACTTGTCTCTATATACATATATATAATAAAAAAAAGTTTTAGTTTATCGATATTAAATAATAATAAAACCAAACAAACAAACATGCCACTAAAGGTGAATCGCATAGAAATCGCTTAAAGCCACGTTCAGACACTTCTTCAGGTTCATCGTGATGTACATTAATTTGATAATTCTTGTATAATTCGTACTTTTCCTCTGTAAATGATGCAGGCTCCAACACAATCTACAATGTTTCGGTCAAAAAGATCCAAGACAATTCTTATTTTTTGGCTCACCTCAAACTTGTGTTTTTGATCCGATTTTTCTGCATCTTGCACAAGATCAAGGAACGACTTTGGTGGATTCTTTTTGCTCTTCTTTTTCGTATTATCTATCACCATGTCCTCCTTTTCATCGGGACTCCAATCACCACTGATGTATCGACTGAATTTTGAAAGCACCTTTTTTTGACCCTTTGTTAAATGATATTCGCTTGCATCAAGTCTAAATATAGTAAATAAAATGCACAAAAAAAGAAGGGGTTATATAACAAAAAAGCTTACTTTATTGTATATTGAGGACAGCAGCTTTTCTGAAGGTCGGGCTTATAAAGATACTTGCCTGACCTATAATATATTGTCAATCAAATATGTACATGTTGTCAAATTTATGAAAGACCTTCTCCATCCTCTGTCAATCAGATCTTGATAATCCTGCAATCAAAGTGATTATTGAAAAAAGCAAGTCATTTAATATGTACTTTTTATATAGAATACGATAAAGAATATACTAAACGAACCTTACACGTCATTTGCTCTGACCACAGGCCAAACGATATCGACGTATCTGTTCCTTTACAATAACCACAATCGTGCTGACTAGGCCCTGCAATTTGAAGTTGTGTCATGTCACCTCCAATCAATTCATCGTCACTACTCTCCATTGTTTACTATTGAATAAGAAAAGAAGAGCAAAGTTGAAGAAATTGGGCTGAGGTCATTATGTGTGTGTGCATAAACAACAAACAATTTGATTGGTCAATCCGATGATATGCCTTTATACTTGACTGTAGATGGAAAATCAGTTTTTGACGATCACTAAATAAACTACCTCATATTTGCATTAAAAAAAAAAGGCATATAAAAGGGCATGGAAAAAAGGAGGAGACGATTGAAAAAAATACCTCTTTTTTTTCTCTTCTCTTTTTCTCTCTCTCTCTTTTTTTTTTGTTGATGTCCTATCAAATCTTAATTGTACTATTCACTCTATTACAAGCAACATTGGCTGCTAAAGAAGAGCGGGTGGCACTGTCGCCATCAAGCCCTGAGTTTTGGGGTTATTTGGCTGTTGTGATTCTGTTGGTTGCACTTAGTGGACTACTTGCAGGTAGAATAGTAAAAATAAAGACATTAGATGATATAATATTGAATAATAATCATAGGCTTGACACTTGGTTTGGTATATTAATAACTTATTAAAAAAAAGACACTAATACTGTCGCCTTTATACATACATACATGTTTACTTATTATAAATTCTTATTATATAATAGATGACATTAGATGAGATCAACCTGTATATCCTCTCCGTGGCAGGGACTAGTAAAGAAAAAGTATATGCATCTCATATCCTGCCAATTCGAAAAAACGGCCATTTACTACTCACTTGTCTTGTATTAACCAATACAGTCATCAATGAAACACTGCCCATCATTCTTGATGGCATGTTTGGAAAAGGTATACATTATTTAATATCAACGAGATGGCATCATCCTTAAAGTAAATGATACACATAGGTTATATGGCAGTGGTGATATCAACTGTACTGGTTGTCTTATTCGCTGAAATCATACCACAAGCTGTCTGTTCAAAACATGGACTTGCTCTAGGATCCATCTTTTATATACCAATAAAGATACTCATTGGCTTTTGGTTCATCATTGCATGGCCCATCTCCAAGGCATTAGGGTGGGTGATAGGTACCAATAAGGGTACAATATATACGCCACAAGGTAAGAGAGAGCGAAGTAAATGATGAAAAAGGAACCATAGTCATGATAACAAATTTGGGGTTAGGTTTATCCGAATTGATTAATATACATTCTGCTGATGGTGATTACGGTGGTAACCTGGATAAAAGAACGGTTCGCTTCATATCAAAATCACTTGAATATCAGATACAAACTGCTGGTCAGAAAGCAAATTACCAATCCTCTCTTTTAATCTCAAGCAACAAGGTGCTTGATTCAGAGATGATGGCTGATATATTGAAAACTGGTTTTTCTCAAGTATTTGTATATAATGATGACCATAGCAATAAGCTGGAAATAGACCAAATAGTGGGTGTTTTTGATACAAAAGTAAGTTGTATATATAAATGGATAGACTAATAATAAAAACTAACGCTACTATTTCAACTCTTATATAAATAGATACTTGCATGTTATAGTGGAACGGTGTCCGTATCCACGATCCCAACTGACCCCGTTCTAACTACTGCAAAGAGCGATCAACCAGTAATGGATATATTTACTTTATTAGTAAAGTCATCATGTAAGTTAGTTGATTATATATGTGTATATTTCTGCCATTTAATAACCTATAAATTAGCCGAATTCTGTCTTTTAATGAACCAAGTGGACAATAACGAGTCTACTGTTGTAGAAATGACAGAAAAAGCATTTCTGGAAAAGGAAACATTAATAGAAACGCAAAGATATGCATTTGGTCAAGTTGCATCAATAAAGCAATTGACGCTTGCGAATCTCATGTCGGAACTTGTAAATTAGTCTCTTTTAAAGTTTTCAGAAAAAAATCCTTGCGTGTGTAATAAACTTTTTTTTTTTTTTCTTTCCTCCTATTCTATTTTTATTGCTCTTCAAGATAAAATGATACCTCATCAATTAATAAAGACGGGTAACCTGAAAGAGGGCTTAACCCAAGGCATTACGATAAATGACTGGACCATCACAAGCAAGAAGTGTTCGATATGTAATACAGCAGAAATGGAAAAGTAAATGATTAGAAAAAAAACAAAAAAAAAACACACGCCATCATCGCCATGACTTCTTTGCTGACCAACTTTATGTATAGGCTTCAAAAAGACTTTGGGCTGCCACCGCCTGAAATGGTATTTGGCAACAACCATGTTATCTGTGAAAAAGGAGACTTTAAGCTAGAGTTCAACGCATATGACGCCCTGTCAAAAGTAGATACCAGTTCCACAAGTAGTGAGCATATCAAGGTGGCCTATTCAGAAGAGTGGACTCGTAAGAGGTAAATATAAAAAAAAAAAGGAGATATTCAAATGAGACTTTATTCATGCTTTCAAGATAAGCTCAATGAATCATACGGATGTAAAAGATGTCGTCAAGCCTTACGATTGGACATATTCAACCGACTATCGAGGTACCACCACAGCTGAATTTGAACAAAGTGACAAATCTATGATTGATCTCGAGCTATTAAGAAGACCGGATCCTATCCTTTTCTATGATGAGAACATTTTGTATGAGGATGAATTGGCAGATAATGGCACCGCCATGTTATCGATTAGACTGGTAAGATACGGAGACAGAGAGAGAAATGAAAAGAGTGGATTTATAAATTCATATTATATAGAGAGTGATGCCTACTTGCTTTTTGGTGTTACAAAGATTCTTTCTTAGAGTGGATGATGTTTTATTCAGAGTCAATGACACACGCCTTTATTATGAATTTGGTCAAGACTACTTTGTACGCGAATACAACTCAAAAGAGGCCCATTACAAGGACGTGCGCAATGTAAGTTGTTATTGTATATAAACAAACAGTGTACTAAATATTTATATAGAAACTGGGTAGAGGCGACATTTCACTTTTAAATGACCCAAATTGGGTTGATGCTAATTTACCCAAAGCACCCGTAAAAACCATTCAAGAGAAAATAAAGCTTTAATCAATATATATTTTTTAATAAGGGTGCCTCTCCCTATACCACCGTTTTTTTATATACTCTATCGTGTGATTCATCTGCATGCTTATCTATCGATAAATTCCGAGCTCTTCTTCTAATGGGCCCTGTTAATGCATCGTCATCGTCCGATAATATCCCTTGTTCCAGGTGTTCTTTGGTCCACAGCGATAATAATTGTTCTCCATAATCTTGCAACTCTTCCAGCGTCACAAATAAACTAAACTCGTTCAACATTAAAAACTCAACTTCTAATACATTCAGTTCGGAAACCGGCAATCCTCCAACCTTGTTTAAAAGTATTTTTTAA
>VCJL01002117.1:32385-43338 GCA_024139405.1 Backusella mclennaniae | reverse complement strand
AAAAAAAAAAAGGAGCCGTCATATTTTTAAAATAAAATGTTGGATAAAATATTTCAATATTTCTTTAATGCCATTATTTTGATAGCTTATCGAAATAGCTATTTCATCTATTAAACAATCGCACCGTCCTCTGCTCTGTGTTGATGAAAAAATAATAAACTAAACATTATGCATGCAAGTACTATAAGGTAAAATATAAATTTAATGAATCCAGTTTTATATCAAATGATATATGAAAACAACGAGTCAAATATATCTAGTTATACGCATTCATGTTCTTAGAAATGCGATTCTTTTATTACAAGAGCTCTTTCTTTGCACTCAACAGCCCAAGCTAACGGAACAATGCGTGACCGCTAGTTATTTTGCTAAATAGGTTTTTTGAAAAAAAGATACAGCTATACTTATAAATGTGCACTTTATTTTATACACTATTAAGAGTTTGATATGTATATTATCATATAGTTCATAAAGTAACCACGTAACTACCTTCTATTATTGTTTTATAAAGCTTTAAAGATCCTAAAAGTCACGTGATTTAATGTAAACGAGTATAAGTTAATTTTAGGATTATCAAATTTTGATGTTGTAGCGTAATGGATAACGCGTCAGACTTCGAATCTGAAGATTGTGGGTTCGAGTCCCATCAACGTCGCTCATCTTTTTTTCATTTCGGGGTCAAGCCAAGATACTTGATCGTATTTTTGTGTTCATTTTTAGTTTTTGTAAATGAATGCAGCTAGTTCTTTAGCTTTTTCACCTCTCTATCAGGATAAATTCCAGCGAGTTTATCATAATTAGGGCAATGACCCTATTTATCATTATTTTAAAATAGAAATGGATTTAATGGTATAATCTATACATTTTAGTATGATCTTATAATCATTGGTATATATTACATTCCTATAATATAATTTTCGTTTATATATATCTAATATTCTTTTTTATGCTCCCATTTCAGTAGTACTACATCACACTTTTTTATTCATTTCTTTATCATACCTCATAGGATATCCCTCTGAAATGAAAGCAAAAGGGAGTATTCGCGTTTCCTCCTATACTTCATGAAAACATGCCATACATATTTTTAAGCAACATTACTCTAATTTCCTGTCTTTATTGCAGAATAGATATTAAGTAATAGACTTTGTATAGACGCGATTAATGTTTGATAGCTCGATTTTTATTGTATGTCAAGAAACATTTTGGCTTTGTCGATGCCCAATGAATGGGAACATTCAAAATGGTACAACGCTTTTTTATGATTTTGACAAGTGCCTTGCCCTTTTTCGTTCATGATGCCGAGATAAAAGTGTGCTTCACCGTGGATAATATTTTCGGAAACCAAGGAATATTTTCTCTTTTCTTGATCAGAGCTCTCGTTCTGGTCAGTATCACTTTCAACGAGAATGTATGTATTGTTTTCCTCAAAATTGCCTTCCAAAACTTGTTCAAAATATTCGAATGAAGCAAAAAAGTCTCGAGGAACGCCTTTGCCATAGTAATATAACAGTGCAATGTTGTAATATGCACCTTTGTTTCCTCTATATCTAGATAGTGTATAGTACTCGAGTGCTTTTTCGTAGTCTTTGTTTACATAGTCACCATGCTCATGAAGTAAGCCAAGTCCCCTGAGTGCGTAGCCCTTACTTTCTCCATCAGTCTGTTCGTAGCATTCAAGTGCTTTTCGAAAATCTAGAAATTGTGTATCGGCAGAATGATATATTTCGCCAAGGGTAGTCCACATATTGCCATTTTTATCCGGTATGTTTGAACATAGCCGTATTGCCTCTCCAGAATCCTTTTCAACACCTAATCCTTCGTGATGCATACTTGCCAATTGAATCTGGGAATTTGGATGTCCTTGATTAGCAGCAATTTGATAATATTGAAGTGCCAATTGGTAGTCTACTTCAACACCTACACCATAATGATATATGCGCCCAAGGTTATAATTAGCATAGACATTGCTTTGATTCGCTGCTTTCGTGTACCATTCTCTTGCCTTGGTCCAATCTTGATCAGTTCCATGACCATTCTCGTAGAGGGATCCCAACATTACTTGAGCAATAGCATTCCCTTGATTAGCAGCAATTTGATAATATTGGAGTGCCAGTTGGTAGTCTACTTCAACACCTACACCATAATGATATATGCGCCCAAGGTTATAGTTAAATGAGCATCGACTGTGTCCTGCTTTCGGCATTCATGTAGAAGCTCGGTAAAATGCGCTTTTGTCTTGGTCAATTCACCTGCCATTTGCTCCACTCTGTACTCGAACAATTCACGTATCTTGTGCTGTTCCTTGAACTTTGGTTGAGTCCATTCCTCTTCCTCAGCACTTCTCTGTCCACGACAGTACATGCTCTTTTCAGTGTGATAGAGATTATGAAGACGAGTTAAAGCCTTTGGATAACCTTGAATAGCAGATTTCATATACCATTGATAGGCTGTGAATTCGTCCTTTTCTGTTCCTTTACCAAGAGCGTAAAGGTCGCCTAGTAAAAACTGAGCCTTCATGTTTCTCTGCTCTCCAGTCAGGCTGAGCCAATAAAATGTTTTTTCATAGCTGTCAGATAAATCCGTTTTTAAGCAGTATGCTTCGCCTGAAAAATGCGTAA
Organism: Backusella mclennaniae; assembly: GCA_024139405.1. NCBI lineage: Eukaryota > Fungi > Mucoromycota > Mucoromycetes > Mucorales > Backusellaceae > Backusella > Backusella mclennaniae. Next base: position 40,717 of record VCJL01002117.1, on the reverse strand, counting down.
TTAGTATTATTATAATAAAGAATTTGGATACATTGAGAAGTAAAGACTTACCAATATCAAGTTGAGCGAAAGAATCATCTTCTTCAGCCTTCTTAATAATGTCGGGATCAAGATCCGGGATGTCCTCGGGTAGTTCAATTAAATCTAAAGAGGGAATATATTAGGGTTCTGTTTATTCTCATTAGCTCATTTACTTACGTTGTTTTTTTCTTCTGCTCATTTCGTAACTAAGTTTGTATGTGAAACTAACACAAGAACTAAAATGGTCTTCTTAGTTCTTTTCACCCACATTAATATCTTGGTCTTACAGAGCCGCTAATTTTGGAAAGCAATGTTACAATTCTATCTTTACCCAAATAAGGGTTTGGATTTTTTGCCATTGGTGGGTGCAGTAAAAGTACAGCAAAGGTACATATAACTAACAAGGCGAGAACATTTCATCGAAACTTGTATAAAATAGAAACTGAGTGCTTTATTCCATTTCACATTTCCAACAGCACAAAATCTATAAAGCACCAATTTCAAATATAAATTTTATTAAAGCAGAGTGTGAAGGAACATATCAGTAAATGAAAAAATTAGCCTTCAAACAAGGATTCGTCTATCTTTATTCCGAATCTTTTATAGATCTAAGTTGATTTTTGGAATCAGTAACAGTACTTATCTATTTGCGATCTCATAGTATATATAAACCCCTCTTTTTTTTATTTCTGTTTTAATATTTACCTCTTCCTTCATAGTTTCATCCAAAATATCCTCAAGTCCTCTTGTCTTTGTATGAAGAAAGTATTGGCTCATCAAATCCTTTATCCGTAAAAACCAAAAGCTTAAACTCATCAAAAACAATGTACTTTCAAATACAAAGGATCTCCAGCTTAGCCAAGTTCCCTTATCGGATATACCGCGCACAGCCCACCTCGCCATGATATTGATGCGATTAACAGGACTTCCAACCGCCTTATTATTTGCCCTCACAATATTCATATTCCTTGAAACAAAGATGAGTTCTCGTGGAAATAGTGCCTGATCTTGTAGAAAGTGTTTTATCCGTTCCTTCATTTCATTTTGCAGCTCATACATGTCTTTGACATCGATATTTTGGACATGTACCGCCTTATTGGGAGAGAAAGGTCTTTGAAGCGTGATCGATGCAAACATAGTTGGGTCGTGAATACCCCAATCTGTACAAATTTTCGTCATTGTCTTTATATCTAGCATAAACAACGATTCCCATAATTTACAGTATTCTAGTCGGAACCTGTATAAACCAATCCATAAGTCTTGCATATTTATAAACAATGTGTTTCCAGCTTACTTTTCTGATTCCTGAATATACAACCCATGATCAATCAATACCAGTTGTACTTGATTCTTCTTTTTAGGGTGCTGGCGTACTAAACAGTTGCCTGGATGTGGATCACCTTTTGAGTGATTTATATAAGTCAAATTTCCCAAAAATAAATACTGACTAAAGTAAATTACCATGCACAAACCCGCTTCGAAATATTTGACTAGCAAAAGTCTCGATGGATATTTCCATAGCTTTTTTATAATCCAAACCCAGTTTTGCTAGCTTGTCCTTATCTGTCAACTGAACGCCATCCACCCATTCACATACAAGCACTCTTTTAGAGCTATAGTTCTCATAGACCCTTGGAATATACACTTTTCCCTTTAGCGCTGATTCTTGTTTAAGATGGTCCCATGCCTTTATCGAATTTCTAATTAGTATGCGGATCAAAAATTTAATAAAACTCGATCGATGCATGAAAAACAGATAAAAAATAAAACTCACCTCGCCTCAATTTCAAAGTCAGCCTCCATTCGCATGTGTTGCTCAATGTAATCAATGCTCCACGTCAATGGCAACTCGAAAAGCCGTTCATAGAGCTGAAGAAGTATCCGAAATGCGCGTAAATCCCAATCCATCTGCTTCTGTATCGCGGGTTTTTGTATCTTGACTGCTACCACGTCACCATTCTTCAATGTGGCCTTGTGCACCTGAGCTATCGATGCTGCAGCAACAGGTGTCATCTCAAATTCCAAAAATACTTCACTTGGGTGCTTTCCATCAAACTCTTCGCGAAATACACGTTCAACCACATCAAAGGGGATAGGCGGTGCAGAGTCAAACAGCCGCCTGGCTCGTCGCTGATATGCCATGGGCAGGATCGCTGCCTGAGTTCCAATAACCTGTCCCATCTTTATATATAACCCTCCATTCTTTTCAAATACATCAAATATGCGATTGGCCACTCTTTCGTGAAGTGCCTCAATCTTTGTGCCATCAAGATCACCAGGTTTGAAATTGAGCTTGTAATCAACTGCCAAGGCAATGCCGTTGTAGAAGGTTCTTATGTTTCGACTGATCAAGTGTGCTTCTGTGTGAGAGTCAAGTATATATGCACCTCCTCCAATAAAAGAAGTGCCTAGTGCAAACTTGAGAGGTCGTATTAGTCTGCTTCTAGGAAAAGGCATGTATTAAGGTATAAACAGAGAAGAAAAGAAAAGCGGCATTATTTTGGCTATTTATTTATTTGGATTTTCGTTTCTGATGATTCAAAATGACGTGGTTCAAATCAATATTTGTCATTTCTTGACATTGTAATCATTTAATCAGATTATGAAATATAAAATCATTATTTTATTTTTTGGCATTTATAAAGATAAGGCTATTAGTTTCTTTTTTTAAAAAAAGTTTCATTTATTGATATCAAGAGAGAATACATTCATATTTTCGAATGGATTAATAGTTTAAGGGCAACGTTTAATCAAATCTCTGTTCATCTGAGCAGCAATGGCAAAGTCTCACCTTAAAAGTTTAAGTTCTCCTCTCGATTGATTATTACTCTGATGTGATTTTCTTAATTGATTACCAAATCTCTCTATGAGTGTGTTTTTTTCTGTTCGAATACATTCTTAAATCAAACACAAAATTAGAAAAACCGTTATTATAAGTTATCATAGATACTTACCCCCTTCTCTGCCTTCAGTAATATAACCTTGGTCATTCAGATACTCTACGGATTTTTTTTGCGCTTTTTTCATACCATTCTAATGCATGCATTTTATCGGCTTTAGCACCATAGCCATTTTTAGTATTTCTTCCTCCACATTAATATCATCAACTATAAACTTATTAGTTATTTTATTTGTATAAGCTTGACTAAATATACCTGTGAGATAAGCAAACAATTTTTCTACTCTCAGAGAAGTTTTAATCATTTGAAAAATGAAGGTAGAAACGGTAAAAGATAAATGAGAAACTTTTAAATGATATAAAAAAAAAGCCGGGTTCTATCCAACTTTAAGATGCGATGCTTATATATCGGTTCGGAAGGACGTTGTCAACAAATTCAATCAAGAAAATTGTTGACAACGTTTTATAAATAAACAACATTGGTGGTCAATCAAAAGAGACATTATTCAGTTTTATTGAAGCTTCATTTTTAGATCTATATTTAGCAATTTGAGACTATTAAAAGATATCCAACTGATGGTATCAAAGCTACCTCATATAAATGGCTAAGGGTATATGAACCACTCAACTTAAATAAAAATAGAAATGGGTTTCAAAAGCAAAAGTAATAGTTTATGTATGAATCTGTAAGTCTGCCAACAGTACTTGGCTTTCAAGAAAATAACTGATTATAAGTAAAGGGTAAAAAAAGGGCCTGAATGGAAAGTGTAACTTGGCAGGAATCGGTAGTAACTACTACTACAAAAAAAAAACCAGACCTATACCATTTCAAACGAGGTAGAGGTATCTGTAGAGAATGTCTTTTAGTAATAACATTCGGAAAACACAGAGAGGCTAAAAAAGCGAAACCCCATGTTAGAGAGGCTACCCATCTATTTCTAGTCTTTTAAAAGGCTCTGAAAGGCTAGGAAGGCCAGGAAGGCCAGAAAGGCTCTAGGAGATGAGATTGTTTTCCGGATGAACAATAAGAATCAAAACTTTATTTTTTAAAACAAGGTTACACCAACTGTATAAAGTAAAGAAGAAAAAAAAAGGCCCTTCTACTTAAAAAGTCCTTTCATGAATTGCATTTAATTATCACAACTGATTACATTGGCTTTTTATTGTAATCTATAGATTCATAGAAACTTCTAGCGTGCAGATATGGAGCCATCTCACATAACAAAATGTCCTTTCACTTGAAGAGCTACACAGAAAGTAGTGAGGTAGCATACTATATTTGGCACATTTACTCACATGTTTTTATGTGCCACTCAATATAAACGTTTTCAAATTACAACCAACTTTTCTCCCTTTTCTTTATTCAATTCATGGATAGTTTTCCTAGAGAAATATTACACAAAATATTCATCCAACTGGACTTACAGCAACGGTTCAAATGTTTGTTTGTTTGTAAATGCTGGTGGAATGCATTGTATAAATACAGTCTATTCTATAGTGTCAAGCTAAAAAACCCTTATTATATCAGCAAATGGATAAAATTGTTTGAACGTTCGCCTGGTTATGCTGCTCAAGTACAAGAGCTGGAAATGGTGAATATACCTGATACTGAATTTGACCGACGAGCACTTTTGAATCTATTCCCTAATGTACGCGTGATAAAAGCGATCCCAAATTGGGGGTTAGTAGATTCAAATTCCTCGCCTACCACACCTATTGAACTCACTCATTCAAAAGCAAAACTCGAGCACCTTTCTGATTTTATCCACTGTGACTTGGTGGCACAATTACTCTACTCAAATTTAGGCGCTCGACTCGAAACACTTTTTTTGAATTTCAATTATGAAACCTCTGTCCGCCTTTGTCAATTGAAAGGCCTTCCCGTACTAAAAAGGCTCTTGCTTCAACAGCCCATATTCGAAATTGTTGATTTAGAAGAGCTTCACAAGAATGTGCCCTCTATTGAAGAGCTTGCCCTCGAAAATATATCGGTAGAAGCCGGTAGAAAGCCATCTGACATTATACCTGCTACATCCATCAAAAAGGTTAAATTGAACAAAGGGTCTTTCAAAGATAAAGATGTCCATATTCAGTTTTATCAATATGCGGCCAGAAAATATAGCAACATGACGGTCAGTGAATATGGACTTGACAGTCTCTATAGATATCCACGCATTCATAGAAGGGAAATCTACGTGGCCGGGCTTTTTGATTTCTATAAACTCATTGGAACGAAGCAACATGAATTATCTTTCAGCGCTTTGCCCAATCAAATCAACCCTTTTAGAGTGCTGGATGCTGTGGATGCTAAAATGAAAGCATTTTCTTTTTATGAGTGTGAAAGCACAATCCTCTTAAGGCGTCTCACTCGGTCCAACCAATCCAAGCATGTTGAAAGAATTGAATACGTAGGTTTCGGCATTGCCTCCATCTCTCACATTAAAAAAATGACGGCCCTTACAACACTGTCGCTTACTCTTCATGGATCCCAATTTCCACCCATTCGTCTCGATCACTGTTTGGAAATATGCCCTCCATCGCTGAAGCATTTTACCTTCAGAAATCCTACTATGGATATTGTACCATCCACAGTCCAATTTGAGTCGATTGAAACCTTGGAGATTGAGACTCATACACTTTCCAGTGTTCTTGGCGATACTGTTTCATCCTGTTTTCCCAATCTGGTTGAGCTAAAGCTGAAAGGCATGGTGACGGAGAGTCTAAGTATCACATTGAAGCAGCCTCATTTCCGGACAGCTACCTTTTACCTACAACACGATTTGATACAAAATTCCGACTTTGGGTTCGCCTTTACATCTCCAAATCGCACCAAGAGTCAATATTATTTATTCCGTGGCGGCAAAGGAACGGATGTACAGTGTGAAAGCATCAAAGGCTTGCCTATACTATCGTTTGAGTCTGTTACAGACAATAGGTTGGGAATAGATGAACTTGTGATTTATATACTTCCATGCTGATAGATTTTTCTTTGAGAATGAATTGTACTTTGGATATCCATTAGATCATGTAAAAAGTGTATTAAAAAGGAAATAAAGAATATAAAGGAATACTATTACATTTACATCTGTTTAAGCATCAAGTCTATCATATAGTAAGCATAATATCATCTCTACAATTCTTGTGATGATAATAGCACATCTACATGAACGATTTCAATTCGTCTTTTAGAGAAATACTATGTATCATCATTGTGCTATGAGTTATCAACATAGTTCTTCTCAATCATTTAAACACACTGGATCAGACAGATCGTCCAATCATAAAAGACCACAAAAATCTTGGCAGATTTTCTTTTTTGCAAGATTAGCTTGGCCTGCTATATGTAAGGAAATAACAAATATTGATAATACACATCAAGCAATTGAAATAAGTGAATTATGTCTAAATCATGTCGAATATGATGTCATTGTCATTATCGATTTCTTCTTTTTAAAGCGTTCAGTCCAAGAAAATGTAAAAAGTAACGTCATATTTGATCTCAGCCCAAAAATGGTAACATAAGAAAAGCTCGCCTTTATTTTTTGGCAATCATTTTTCATACATGTTTCTTTTATGTTTATAATAAGCAGAGTCTATCATTTTTTATTTACACAAGCAGGACTTATTACAATCAGCGTCATCGCGGTCTTTCTTTGGTTTGCCCGAGATTACCCAACATGGCGAGCCAAGAAACTATTGCAAAATGAAGCACAACTCAATCAGCAACCTAATGAGCAAAAGGACCAAAAGGATAACGACAACCAAAAGGACGAAAAGGACAACGCCGACCAAAAAAACGAAAAGGACGATGCACCAATCGAAAACGTCTCACTCGCCCACTATGTATTTGTAGCACCCTTTGCAGCACTCTATATTGTGATGAGGGCCATCATCGATGCAATCCGATTTAGCATCTACTACACGCTCTGGTCTATCGAAAGATCCATACCCTACATCGACGACTTTCTCTTTGACACCGTCACAGAGCGTATCCCCAATGCCATCACACACACAGCGCACTGGTGGGTTGAAAAGGGGAAACCTGCCTCTATTCGGTTCAAAAACAACATGAATGAGCATGTTGTGCCTGCGACCATACACGCAGTGGAAGTAAGCGCCATCAGCATATACCAGGCGTCCAACTACTTTTACCAATGTACGGTGGATCTGATACAAATATGGAAACGCTTTATTGATCGTCACGATTGGGAACGACTGGCCAACGATTTGTGTGAGATTTGGTACAAGATGGTGTGGCGTCCTGCCACATTTATTGTTACAAAAACAGTACGGTTGTGTCAGATTACATACCAAGGATGCTATTCAGCATATCAGTCCATCAAGCAAGAGATTGTGTGGTTGGTGGATGTGGCCATTCCGGCTGTTTACCATTATATCGTCTCAACAAAGATTGCACAAGTGATTCATTCTGGATTAACCATTCTTGGAAAGTATGGAACGCTGGCTGCAGTCCAGGTACGCGATTATCTACTGGCACCAACACTTGGACGTTTATTGAAATGGATAGTGAGAGGCATCGATCAGTTGATTTTGATGCTGCAAGAACATCGGTTCCAAGAGCGATGTCAGCAGATTTACCAATTCCTTGCACCTGGTGTTTCATGGATCTGTTTACAGTTGTATCAGCTTACGCAGGGACTACTTTGTATCATCCAAATGGGATTTAATCAGATGATCTTGCCATCCTATCGCTTGTTTACAAAGCATGTTGTGCCTCGCTTGGCCATCGCTTACCAGCGTCTTTCCAGCAAACTCTACCAACTTTACATTTCCTATGTCTATCCTACATGGGAAAAGGTGTACCCTTTGATACAGTTGCCGCTCATTTGGCTTTATCAGCGACTTTCAGGACCCATGTATGCATTGGGTCAATTATGCTACAAACAAATGCTACTTGCTATCGATGCGGGTGCCTGGGCACTCCAGAAACTTGGCTCACTTTCCCGTCAATGCATTTCCTGGTCCACCGTTTACGCCGGACAATTATACCACTACATGATGCGATGGCTGGAGAAGCAGGCACCCATCCTATCCAAGCTCATCCAGGATGCCTGGAAAAAGGTGTACAACCAAGACTGGGAGGCTATTTCAAGCGAATTCTGGAACATGGTCACACCTATTTATGATTGGACAAACACGCAAACCAACTTTGTATATGCATCATTGGAGAGATCATTAACGACGTGGGCAAATGAACAAGGTGCTACTATAGACAACAAGAAAATGGATTAAATTCCCTCATGACATTTACCTGCATTGTACAAAACTTATTATCTATTTATTAAAAAAAAAAAAGATCATGTAATAATAAAAAAAGAAATATTTTTTTATTTTATTTAATTAAATAATAAGAACAGGTGGTTAAAATAAGTATTACATGGTTTAAAAAAA
>VCJL01002113.1:30720-48500 GCA_024139405.1 Backusella mclennaniae | reverse complement strand
CTCTCTCTTTTTTTTTTTTTTTTCATTACCTCTCCAATGGTGGATTTCTGGCGACTCGAATTACTTAATACAAGTGCCTTTTGGTAAATGGCGGTGACCAAAAGTGATCGAAGGTGCAAACCGGTGGTAAAGCAACGTTGAAAATGTTGTTGATATAATAGTGTTTGACAAATGGCGGTAACAAACATACCAACTTAATTATGATGATTGTGAGAAATAGATGTTCCACTTATTTTTTATTGTCCCTTACCTGCTATTAATACACCTCGATATCCAGGTTCAGGATCATCGGTACCATAACTCTGTACCCAGTTCATCAGGTTCTTTAAAAACCATGGCTGGGCAAATTGAATCATATCAACAAGGGCTCTGAATAGCTAAATTTGTACTTATGAGTATGCACAGTTTTACAGTTTCAAGATATAACATTACCGCAGCAAGCAAATAGGGCGCACCCAATGTATAAACCATTGCACGGAGAAGGGATGGACTTTTAAAAGTTACTTGTTTTAGTATCCTGGTATAAAATTTTTCCGTGGAATAATATTTTTTACTTACTTTTCTTTTTTTAATTCGATCTGCCAATGTTTTTGAAACTGTTCAGTGATAACGGCACATTGATCATCTTTTTTAAGGTTCCTAGCAAATAAACAGTAAAATGATCTTAATAAACACCTTTTGTAAAAATGCATTTTTTATATATACCACAGATCATCCATCACCAAAGGTTTACGATAACCCAATTGCATTAAAGGAGTTAACCAGTGAAATGTAAGTCTACTAAATACATTTGCCTTTTCTTCAGGTGATGCGTACTAAGTAAACAAAAAGGTCATTAAAGGTGTGGAACTTGGAAAAAAAAAAACAAAAAAAACAAAAAAAAACAAGTTTATTATCTTGTGCTTACCTCGTCCTCTTCCTCCTCCAATAAAATATACTGACCCTTTGGGCGACCCATACATTCTAAAGCAAACATGGTGATAGAGAGGATATAAGTGATAGCAAAGAGTCCAAACACAATGGCATCGTATTCAAACTGCTGATCGATGACACGGGTACGGAACTTGATGCTATTGACAATAATTTCAAATAACCAAAAGAAGAGTAAAATGGCGGATGAGATTGGATTACGGGTATACTCGATATGGTGCAATCTCATAACAAACATCTACAAGAAATAGAAATTATCAATCATTCCATTTAATTTCATACTATTAAAAAGTCATACCAAAACGAGCAATGTAAAAGCTTGCGCCAATATTTGTGCATTTGTTAACCAATGCGCTGTATCCATGACGATGGAAATGACGAGGCTTACAAATGTGATCAAACATAGTGATAATAATACAGTCTAAGGTTGTCAATTATTAGCAAAACATGTAGAATTCCTTTTTTGTATAATATTTACAATTTTAGTAATATAGATTCGATCTTTCGTCAATTCGGTTGGTAATGGCTCACGCTTGGCAAGCATAAGGCACCGAATCAGCCCGCCCACCAAAACAAACACAAGTGGGATAAAAGTGACAGTCCTTTTTTAATTATAGAAATAAATAAATGCATTACCATGTCAATTAAATATGATAGAAACTTACGTATCCTCAAAACAGGGTGTAAAGTCTGGGTGTCGAATGCTCGAGAAAGGTCCCTGTTTAATAAACAACATTAATCATTTTATTTATGCAAAACTACAACATATGTCAATTCGCTCTTACCCAACCCTCGGTGTTTCTACAAACACTACCCCAACCCTCGTCCAAGGTTACTTCAGCAGGTGAAATAACCATTCGAGTTGTCATGCCGAGATTCGAGTTGAAAAACAAGTTGTAAAAAGAAAAATTTAATAAAAGTAAGAAAAAAGAAAAACGGATATCGCAAGCGATAAGGAAAAAGGTTTTTATACAAGTTTTTCCCCGCCAAAACTCTTCGGAAAAACCAAACCAGTCACACACATTTTTTTTATTTTATATTTACATATTTTTTGTATTGCACAGCACACTTTATTTCGAAAACAACATGGCAAAGAAAGGTGGTAACAGTAAAGCAGAAGCAGCCAACGCTAAAAAGGCTGCTGCAAAATCCGAGAAGGATAAGAAAAATTCGGCTGCTGCCGAGGCTGCCGAGGCTTCAAAATGGTCTCAGGGTGCCAAGAGCAAGGCCTCAAAGAAGGATTTAGACGTTGAAAAGAAGGTACTTTCTATACAATGACGCCCAACATTATTGATGTAAAAAAAGGGGTGATGGTTTTTCAAGTAGAGACGACATGTATTTTTAACCTTTAAAAAAAAAATAGGCAGCTGCGGCTGCAAAGAAGGCAGAAGCTGCCAAACTTTTGGTAAGTTCACAGAGAAGAGATGAGCAAAGCCGTTTTATTAAATCACATAAATGATAGGCTGAAGAAGAGAAACAAGTTACAAAGAAACCCACTATGAAGGGTGTTGATGTGAGTTTAAATAAAGAGAGAGACTTGGATAGAAATTAATGGTGATATAGAAAAAAGCAGCCCAAAAATCTGCCAAGGTGGAAGCTGCTGGACAAGCTAGACGCGTTATTCCCGAATTCTCGGCCACCAACTTGGATGATGCCCTCGATCTTTTGTCGATTGATGAAGGCAAGGTAAAGAATAAGGATATTGAAAAGCACCCTGAGCGTCGTTTCAAGGCTGCTTTGGCCGCTTTTGAAGAACGTGAATTGCCCAGATTCAAGCAAGAAAATCCCGGTTTGCGTTTGAGTCAGTTAAAGGAGCTGATTTATAAGGCTTTCCAAAAGTCACCTGAGAATCCCTTTAATCAGGCCAATATTGTTCAATATAATGCTACTCAGGAAGATGCTCAACAATTGAAGGGTAAGAAACAAAATGTAGATTGTATTTTCATTCACTGACTTTATTGACCTCTCCTCTATTCTATTTATTTAGATCAAAGAAACAAGAGTGTTGAAGATAGACTTCGTACCAAATAAGCTCTAGAAGAATAAAAGCTTTGATCTCTATATTTATTACTATATTTTATTTATTTTTATGGTTTATGGTTTATGGTTTCTTTTTTCTTTTTTAAATACACAATCATGTTTAATGAACACGAGACACAGCTTCTTTAAAACCACTGATTTTGGTGCATTCGCCCTTCAAATTATCAGCAGTAGGAGTATCCCATAAACCAGAAGAGATCATTAAACGGGAATAACGAAGACACACCTCTTCTCTAAAGTAATCATACAACTTCTTATTATATTTACGCTATAAAAAGTTGAACTGTGATTAGACATTGAATCTCCGTTTATCCTATTACTCTTTACCTCTTTTGCTCTAGTGTCCTCAAGATAATGATGTGTTTGGTGAATCAAAAAGTCGTCAGGAAGCACCCAGTAATCAATCCCCGCTAAATAAATCTCATAAAGACAAGCTGCCTTGTTGGCACCATAACCCACAAATCTTTCATCACACCAAGGAGAACCTTCCTTTTTAAAGATGACATATGGCTCGTACGAGTAATTGTAATCAACGACCTTGTAGTGATTACTTGACTTGTACCACTTTGGATAATCCGAAGAACCATGGCCACGTACCCAACCCATATGGAACATGTCAATCTTTTGCTGGCTCACAATGTCGAGTAATGCTGCCTTGTCCTTTGGAAAGTCTCTCCAATCCATACCGTCGTCTTCTTCCAAGTATTCGAAAGCGGGCACAACAAGGGCACCCTTTCCACTTCTTAAAATGCCCATCAACTCTGGATTACCTCTGATGGAAGCTCTGAAATCCGTACACAGGTGAAAATCAACATCCAACATCATAATATAGTCGGTTCTGGCAAAGAACTTGGCAACATTTCTCCACATATTAAACTGTCTATCAAACTTGTCGACCACAAGATGAATATCAACATAACGTCCCATATCAGGGTTCTCCTTGTAAATATCATGCAAATCGCCAAGAATCGTGTCCTTTGTGTGATCGTCATTGACGTGGATGGCACAAGAGATGGGGCCCTTGTAGCGGGTGGCCAGTCGACTTAATACCTTGAATCGATTGTGTGTCACAAGTGTAGAAATGGTAATGTCTTCTTGTTCAAATTCATTGGATGCTTTAAAGTAATACGGAATCACTTTGGATGGTCCCATCGCCTCTGAAAATACTTTGCTCAATACAATTTCTTCCGCGATTGTTTGATTATTACTGCCTATTATGTATTTTTAATATATTCCGCCCTTTCGAGATATAACCAAATCATAAAAAAAACTTTACCTTGAGAATTTGGCCAGTTGACGACTTGTGCTGTGTGGTATCGTTCTTGAAGTTGACTGACGCCTAACGCACTGGATGACTGAGTGTTGAATTTCGGTGATGTCGTTAAAGATGAATCAACCCAGCCAAAGCCAAGCAAGTGTAAAGTGCTATAAAGCAACGAGCAACCTAAATATATACTCAGACAGACTTTGAGTAGTCCAGAAGCCGTTAGGGTTTCCTTTATCATTATCTATTTATATATTTCTATGTGTTCGTTTTTTCAAAAAAAAAATAACAAAAAAAAAGAATAGAAAAAGAGAAGGAAAGAAAAGGAATACACAGTTAATAAAAACAAAAAAGACGGAGTGTAATAGGATGTGTAGTACAATGTGATGGAAATAGAAATCCAATTTGAGGCAAAGGATTCCTTCGTCGTACTACCTTTATAAAAAATAAAACTCAGTTCTTGTGGACTTTTTTTTGTCTCCTATTTCGTTTGCCTTTGTTATCATTAATGGTTTTCCCCTTTTCTTTCTTGAGTGCAAGTAATATAATAATAATAAAAGCATGTATAGGTACATGACATTATATATTACCAAATAAGGAAGTAAGAACAACGATGATGACTACTTGTTTTAAAGACAATCATTCGTTTTTTAAAAATAAAAATTGGAATTCGCTGTTCCTGAAATTCACTAAAAAAAGAAAAAATAGTTGTCTTGTCCTGTCAAAAACTGTATGTGCTTTTTTAAAATTAGATCATTCAATTAAACGTTTTATTATTATCATATATAAAAATATATATATATTTCATGCTTTAAAATGATAAACTGAACTTTTTCAATATGTAAGCAAACCAAAATGGTTAAATGTAGCTATTGGCGTTTTACATGATACTCAACACTTTACTTTAAAGAAACATCTTTAATTGAAAAAGTATGGATTCCCATATGGTCAAATTTAGGGAAAGGGGGGGGAGGAGGAGGGGTTGCCCCGATATTGGGAATTACTGTTTTTATTTACAACAACAAAAAATGGGTACCTCAATTTAAAGATTTTGATGGAGTACTTCATTCTATACAGTCAGACATAGGATTATATGAAACATTTCAAGAAAAATGAATCATAAAATAAAACAAGTAAAAGATCAAGGACAACCTATTTATTATGTATTATTATCAATGACAAATTCTTGATATGATATTATACGGATGAATCATTTGTAAGCAGCAACCATCATACAAATAGTTTGATACTTTCTAAATATTTATTACCATTTTGATGGTGTGCGGATTCAGGACTGACCTTAGCACCCGGCGGTTATCTCTAATGATTTGAAACAAGGCTTTTGTAATACCAGGAAAATAAGAGATTCTTCCATCTGCATCATGACGTGCTCTTGGTGATACCATCATCCTAAAGTTGGTTTTGTATTTAAAGACATTTAAAGATTGGTCTAGTATTCACAGGATTTGAAGCCTTTGAACCCATTCAAATGTATTTAAAGGTATCATACTCTTGTGAGACACATTTGGCTTGTTTTTCAAGAAAGCCTATTGGTCATAATACGAACCTTTGAATACATTTGAATGCCTTTAAGAGACTTTTACTGAATTCAGAATAGGGGGGTTATATTGTGTATCTTTGAGCCTCTAAAAGCCTTTAATTGTATTTAAATACCTTTGGTTACATTGGAACGCAGGAACAGGTTTTAGGATGATTGGCCACATTTGATCATAACTACACTGTTGGTCTGGCAAGAACTTGGCTATCTGAATATACGTATGAATCTTCTCACAGTTTGAGGACTTTCATACAAGTAAGCAGGTAGGAAATTGGAGGTTTTGTAAAGAAAAATTATTGCTTCTATATTAATCACAAGTTTTTTTTTCTTGTTTCTGCAGAAATGTTTCTAGAATTTGATCATGTGGCCTTTTTCTGCTTTTTTTTTTTTGACACTCATTCATTAAATCAAGATTGTTGGTAACGAATGGACTCCAACTTTCAGACATGCACGATGAATTCGAGTATTTAACTGGAAAAAGCGTTCCCTTTTTGTTGCATATTATACTCAAGATATGATATACGTAGATTTGAAGCGATCGGTTTTATCTACTCATTTGATAATCAAAATCATTTCGATTATCATTTTTCGAAACATGGGCTTAAGTATTGCCATTTAAGCATGTGATAGTTTCTAGAATAAAATGTGTATGTTTTAATATCAAGTCTTTGCCAAGAACGAGCATCTTATCCCTATAAATACATTTCACCCAGACCAATGGTTGCCTTTAAAAGAAAAGTGATTTTACAGAACTTCGTACAAGTCATGTGAGCTTAGCTTTCTAAGCAAAGGCACTTAATAAAAAGTACAATTACATTACTTCCTTCCTTTTTTTACCGTCCCTATTTCTCGTAACAAAATAAACGATGTTTAACCTTTTCAAAAAATCTGGGAATATAGCAATAAAGAACTATTTTCAGACTTGAGCAGTAAGAACAGCTTTAAATAACCCTCGTACCCAACATAATTCTCATCACTTTTTCATATTAATAGAGAATGAAATCGTATTAACAAAAGAGGACATACAAAAGGCAAAAAACAATGATGAAGAAACACTTCAAAAAATCAGCAACGCATACTATGATAGTGGTAAAAGCGATATAAAGGGATTTATGTGGCTTTATAAATCAGCATCCCAAAATCACACTCAGGCTCAATTTTGTGTTGGAGATATATATCAAAAAGGTGGACGTGGCGTAGTCAAAAACTATACACTGGTAATGGAATGGTTTCAAAAGGCAGCCTTTAATGGAAATATAGAAGCTCGGTTCAGAATTGGTGTCTTGTACGCAAATGGTTGGAGTGTGCCTCAAAACTGGCGCCAAGCACAGAACTGGTATCTAAATGCAGCTTCCAACGGAAATATGGCTGCTCAATATAGTCTTGCTCAAATATATCGATATGGCTTGCGCGGAGTACCTGATTATACCGAGGCAATAAAATGGTATATGCAAGCGATCGACAGTGTACAACCTTTGGCTATGACTGATATTGGTGACCTTTATGAAAACGGCCATGGTCTCACTAAAAACATCGACACTGCTATTGAGTGGTACAAAAAGGCGATTGATCATGAGGTCATGCATGGCCAATACAAGTTGGGAGCACTTTATGAGACTCAAGAGGAAGTCAAAGATCTTCAAAAGGCTATTTATTGGTATCAAGAGGCAGCAAATAATAATGTTGAAGAAGGAAATAGAGCAGCGGAAAGGCTAAACCGGGAAGGATACTATGTTGATGAAAAACATAAAGGTATTACCTGTCGACATTTGACTTTTTAAATAATAACAATTACTAAACAACTTGATTAGAGGAAGAAGAAGAAGAAAAAATAGAAGTGTTGGATAGAGAACCCCACAACAAAATTGCCAGTACTAATGGTGAGCAGAATCAAACTGCTTCTTCTTCAAAAGTCAACTATAATCAAATTACCAATTCAGTCGAGGACAAGATGAAAAAATTAGAACAAGCCCTCCAATTAAAAATGAAATTGATGGATAACGAAAATAAAAAGGACAAAGCTGCACTAAAGGTCCCCCAAAAAAAAAACAGGCACAAAAAAATGAAGAAAACAGACAACTTCCAGAAAAAGTGGCAAATTTGGAAGCACAATTGGAGGGAAACAATAATGATCTTAACTATGATTCCTCGGATAATGATAATGATATTAACTATGACAGTGAATCCAGTAGCGATAAGGAAAAACGACAGTAAGGAGACATTTTCCTCCATGTCCAGTCAGCACTTATACATCAAATATATTCAAGAGACTTTTGGTAGTATAGTCAATGAATAAAAAATATTATTCAAAATTCAATTTTGATAAAATGATCCACCACTTCTAAAATCTCTTGTTTTATGTTCCAACGTCGAGCTTTCTACTCACATGTTTCATAAGTCAATTGTCTAAAAAAGTCTATTTGAATAAGTAGAGTGTGAGTGAGAGATTGTTTATACTGCCAAGTGGCTAATGTGATGATAGAATGGTGGTACCTCGATGAATTCATCTCCAAGGGGAGTGACAAAAGTAGTGAATTTATAGAGGCGTGAACTCAACGAGAGAGGGAATTTGACTATGTAAATTAGTAATGGATCAAATAAAGTGGTGGATTTATCGAGGCGGGAATATATCGAGGGACCACTGTAGATGAAGTAAGTTATATTTTATAATATTTAAATAACAAAAGAGAGAAAGAGAGAGAGACAACAAGCCTTTGAAGAGTGAATTTTATTTAGACAAAAGATGCCATATGCCATATGCCATATGCCATATATAGTATTTTTGTGCTTGACTCTTTATTGGCTATCGAATTAAAATAGAAAGAGCAATAGCAGAAATAGTCCTTTTTTTGGCAACAAATGTTAACAAAATGCTTGTGAAAATACCACAGACCTTGTGGTTCGAGTCCATCCTAATTTATTGTAACATTATTATCATTTTGCTAAAAATGAATCATCAGCTATATTTAATGTAAATACTTTAGACATATTGGACAATATTTTAGTTTTCGAATGAACACAGAACCATTTTAAATATAATTCTTTGATATTAGCTTTACTACAGGAGGTGTCTTCCACGAGTTTTTATATGTTTTATCAATGATTCCACCGATTCATACCACGTGAAATTCTAAATTAGTAACATTTTCTAAAGTATTTAGGCATATTGGCTTTTTTATTTATTTTATAGCGTATATAGAACAGTTATGTATTATGTATCATATGGACATTTTGCAATTATCAAGGTATGGGGTTGAGCTATTTACATGATCTTAAGCAAATAAGTACAGTGGATAATTTCTCGAATCACCGACACTGAAAGACCTGGGACGATAACTTTTAGTATAATTATTTTGCAATTGGTCCATGGTGCTTGTAAGAGGAAGAAAGCTTCTGTCATGAGGAAGGGGGTTGTTTGTTCTTGCGATAGAATATGACTGTTGTTTGTTGGATGACGCCAAGATGGACTGTAGCTCTTGACAGGCATCGTCTAGTTCATTTTCAAACCAATGTGATGTGATAGATGGAGGTTTTCTTGGACAGGGTGCTATTATGTTCATATTTACAAAAAAAAATTACAATACAAAGAAGAAAGAAAAGTAAGAAAAAAAGGTAAAACGACCAGAGTCAAAAACAAAAAAAAATAAAAAATGACGGAGTTCTAACAATGCCTTGGTCCCTTAACACATCACCATTGTTGCGCAGCTACGATGGTGTACGCATACATGCTCTATAAATTACGTATAATCCATTAACAAAAATTATAAATAGTTAATTCGTTTAATCCCGGTCATTCAATGATACAAGATATTTTACTATTAAATTTTTGTATACAAATACAAATATGCTTATCGACAGCCATTAATATAAACTTTTAAGGGGAAAAAAAAAAAGAAACTCATGTCTTTTTTAAACTTGCATAACAAAGTTTTGAAAACAATGGTGAGACGTTTTTCTTATCCACATGGAATCGTTTTCCGATAAAATAGAGAAAAACCAATCCTCAAGGCGTTAATGTTTACCTCCAGCAAAGTATAACATAAAAAACCATATTTAAAATTTTACATTTACCTGCGATGATTACTCCCCAAAACAAACCAATTTTTCTTAAATCACGATCGAAAATAATGTCACTGGATCAAAATCAGAACCAAAGAAAGTGATAACATAAACTATGAACCCATTTTTCAAAAAGCCTTGTTTTATGATAAAGAAATGAATATATATTTTTTATTTTATTGAATATGAAACAGAGAAATATCTATTAAGTGAATCTACAATAAGGGGAAATGAAAAGAAATAATAATTAAATTTTAGCATCAACGAACTCGCTCCAGCTCTTGACTTCGTCGGGAATATCAGATGTACTATATGGTTTATCGGTTCTGTAGCGAGCACAAGCATCAGCGAACAATACAGAAACCTTGGAATCGTTCAACAAAGGAATACCAAAGTCGACAGCAGCACGACGGCAGACATATCCTTCATCTAACTGATCAGGGGCACGGATCTTTGCAAGATGCATAACAAAATCAATGTTATTCTTCTTGAAGATTATGTTCAACTCACGTTTATCCTCAGCATTAGCAGCAATAGGCAAGACAGTGACCTTAATCTGGGCTTGTGATTCAAGGAATTCCTTGTCCTGTTCAGTAGGAACGAAAATGGGGTGACCCAATTCATTGGCGAAAACCTGTGCAATGTGAATGTAGTCCTTGGCATCAGTAACGGCATCACCACCAATCAATACACCGCTACCACGTACGGGGATACGGAAGTTTTGTGTGGCTTGGATGGCGGCCCAGAAGGCTTGATATTTATCTTTACCGAAACAGGCAACTTCACCAGTAGAGGCCATTTCAACACCCAAGAAAGGATCAGCACCTTGAAGACGAGTCCAAGAGAATTGAGGAACCTTGATGGCTTGGTAAGCGTATTCCTTCTTCATCAAGTTAACAGGCTCGGGGACTCCCTTACCAGCGAGAGCACGAGTAGCTACATCAATAAAGTTGACACCCAAAACCTTGGAGACGAAGGGGAATGAACGAGAGGCACGGAGATTACATTCAATGACCTTGAGAAGGGGCTCTTGTCCAGGAATATCCAACTTGATGATTTGCATGTTGAAAGGACCAGTGATTTCGAAAGCACTAGCGACCTTGTCAGCAATTTCCTTGAGACGATCCATGGTATTCTCGGACAGATCACGAGGAGGAAGGATAAGAGAAGCATCACCAGAGTGAACACCAGCATTTTCAACGTGCTCAGAGACAGCATGAACCAAGACGGTACCCTTGCTAGCAACAACATCAACATCGATTTCTTGAGCGTTTTCAATGAATTTGGTAACAACAACAGGGTGAAGAGGAGATACATCAGTAGCTTCAGTCAAGTTGCGACGGAGGGCTTCTTGATCATAAGCAACGTTCATGGCAGCACCAGACAATACATAAGAAGGACGGACAAGAACAGGGTAACCAACATTGTTAGCAAATTCAAAAGCAGCTTCAATGCTGGACAACTCCTTCCAAGCAGGTTGATCAACGTTAATCTTATCCAACATCTTGGAGAATTGGAAACGATCTTCAGCAGCATCAATCATCAAAGGTGAAGTACCAAGAATGTTCAAATTGTTTTCATGCAACTTCAAAGCAATGTTTTGAGGAAGCTGACCACCAACACTTACCACAACACCCTTAGCAGATTCCAATTCTGCAATATCCATAACACGTTCAAAACTCAATTCCTCGAAATAAAGACGGTCACATTCATCAAAATCAGTTGAAACGGTTTCAGGGTTGTAGTTGACCATAATAGTCTTTTCACCCAAAGCACGAAGGGCACGAGTACAAGAGACACCACACCAATCGAATTCAACAGAAGAACCGATACGGTAGACACCGGAACCAAGGACCATGGTACCTTGATCATCAAAGGTGACATCGTTGGTCTTGGCATTGTAAGTAGTGTACAAGTAGTTGGTGTGAGCAGGGAATTCAGCAGCAACAGTATCAATACGCTTAACATTAGGGACAATATCATTTTCTTTACGAACGGCACGAACTTCCAATTCAGTGGTACCAATCAACTTGGCAATCTTAGCATCGGCAAAACCGGTCTTCTTGGCACTGTGAAGTAAGCTAACAGGCAATTCCTTGATACCATTGATATTCTCGGACAAATTGATTTCAATATTAGCAATGTTTTGCAACTTGTAGAGGAACCACTTGTCAATGTTTGTCAACTTGTTGATAACATCAACAGTATACTTGTCACGAATAGCCTTATCCTTATTCAACATAACTTGGGCAACAGCAAAGACACGACGATCAGTAGGATCACTCATGACATTATCAACATCTTCGAAAGGCTGGGAGAGGGGCTCGAAGCCTAACCATGAAGGATCAACTTGACGAATAGCCTTTTGGAAACTCTCTTCAAAAGTACGACCAACAGCCATAACTTCACCAACAGATTTCATGGCAGAACCAACGTGGCGATCAACATACTGGAACTTGCTCAAATCCCAACGAGGAATCTTGGTAACAATGTAATCGAGAGAAGGTTCGAAACAGGCAGTAGTAGTCTTGGTGACGGCATTTTGGAGACTGGGGAGGGTATGACCAAGAGCAATCTTGGCAGCAATGAAAGCAAGAGGGTAGCCAGTGGCCTTGGAAGCCAAAGCACTGGAACGACTGAGACGAGCATTGACTTCAATAACCTTGTATTCCAAACTGTAAGGGTTGAGAGCATATTGAACGTTACATTCACCAACAACACCCAAATGACGAATAATCTTGATGGCAGCAGTACGGAGCATGTGGTATTCTTCATCACTCAATGTTTGGGAAGGAGCAACAACAATGGATTCACCAGTGTGAATACCAAGGGGATCAAAGTTCTCCATGTTACAAATAGTGATACAGTTATTAGCAGAATCACGCATAACCTCATACTCAACTTCCTTCCAACCCTTCATTGATCTCTCTACCAAAAGCTGGGGTGCAAGTGCCAAAGACTTTGTAGCAAGCGAACGCAATTCAGCTTCATTGTCAGCGAAACCAGAACCAAGACCACCCAAGGCGAAAGCGGAACGGACAATGACAGGGTAACCGATTTCTCTAGCAGCATCCAAAGCTTGCTCGACGGTATCGACAGCAGTAGATTGAGCAACAGGAATATCGATTTCTGGATAAAAATAAACTCATATTAGAAAAATAGATCATCTCTTATCTGCGGAGATTTAACACGCAGGGGTAAAAAAAAAAATGCTAAAATTTTTTTTTTTAGCTTACCATTAAGGGCCTTAACGAACAAATCGCGATCTTCGGATGTAATAAGAGTTTGGATAGGGGTACCAAGGACCTTAATGTTCAAACGCTTAAGAATACCCATACGGTCCAATTCAATACCACAGTTAAGGGCAGTTTGACCACCGAAAGTAAGAAGAATACCATCAGGGCGCTCTCTTTCGAGAATATTAGCGACATACTCGGCAGTAACAGGAACGAAATAAACCTGATCGGCCAAGGTGTGAGAGGTTTGAATGGTGGCAATGTTAGGATTAACGAGAATAGTCTTAACGCCGGATTCCTTCAAAGCCTTGATAGCTTGAGAACCTATTCAAATCAAAACGGAATTGATTAATTACCAATTACATTGATAGATTTATATATAATCTGGAGTAGAATAAATTACCTGAATAATCAAATTCACCAGCTTGACCAATGCTGAGACCACCGGAGCCTACAACAACAACCTTCTTGACATCGACAAGAGGAACATTGGAAAGGATTTCCTCCGAGACCTTAGCGGCAGCTCCTTCACGAGAAGAAATAGGAGGGGTAGTAAGTTTAAGAGAGGGTTCAGTAGAAGTGCGGCGTCCTTGCATATTACTTTATTAAAATGTTGTCAATATAAGTTTTGTCAAATGCCAATAAACCCGAAGTTATCAAATAAAAAACAATACACATACAATCAGAAAAATAAAAACTTTGTTTTCCTTAACTGTTGTACCAGTTTGTTTTAATAAAAAAAAGAAAGATTTAAGTTTGGTAAAACAAAAAGGAAAATGGAACATAGGTTGCGATCTTTTTTTGCTTAAATATGCTTCCCAAAAAAAAAAAAGTGACTATTCTGGGGGTGATAGTGAGTCATCACTCGTCCTCTGTTATTCTGAATTTAATTTAAGCTTGTTCCGATCTTCGGGGAATCAAATATTGTCATAATAGCCATTTGTTTGTCAACTTTTTAGATGAGATAGTTATCTATGAAGTCAATTGTGTAAGCTTTGCCCAACCGAACATTTGGGTGCTTCGGTGTTGCAAAATTAACAAGGTACTCGGTTATCACTATGAATGTTCAAGATGTGCTGATCCTCACTTGTTTATCAAAAAAAAAAAAAATCCTGCTTTTTAATTGACGTAAACCAATGATCACCTACCAATTCGATCAAAACAAATGACGCACTTGGCTTATCTAACCCAATTAATGGTCTCTATGTTTTAACAGCTGCTAATTAATGCCACACCCATTCTTTTCGGAGTAAAATTAAGCGAAGTGACAGGTTTAAAAAAAGTTTTTCTTTAATAATCTTAACAAATCATAAGCCCCCAATTGCAAACCCATTCAATGTGCAACCAGGTACAGGATTAGGCGTCTGTGTTTCCTTTAAACCAACACACAAATGATCGCAGGTGTCTGGATCTTTTAATTTTAGAGATTATTTTTTTTAGAATTTAATATGCATGTGATAGTTGTGCAAATACATGCTCTCTCCAAGATAATCAATATTATTGTCTCACTTGAATACATTTATATGTATTTCACATTTCAATCCTTTGATATCAAAATGAAAAGAATTGGATCAAAGACAATCAGTAAAACGTCACATCTCTCTCTTTCTCCTTTTTTGTAGTAAATTTCTTTGGGGAGATATATACGTTCATGAAAGTCGCGGAATTATACCTTTGAAAATTTTTAATGAATGCCCCCCCCCCATAAAGTCTATTTCCTTCATATTATTTAACATAACCTGTGTCATTGCTTCTGTTAAGGAAAAAATAAATATGATCTATAAGCCTATTCATTCGTAATCTGCTATACAAAAAATATATCTTTTCATCAAGACTGTCTATTTTTTAAGCTAAAATAATACACAGTGATATATTTTCAGACATATTTTTATTGTCTGCGTTTTGAATATTTTAGACTAAAAGTACATTGTTACACAATGGTTGTGGTATAATTTTGATTCTTCCACGTTTTTTATGTTCATTTGTTTTTGTTATCCATTTTACCTTACTATAAATTACATTTACATTGGTTAAAATCTCTAGTAGATCCAATAAAATAGCTTTGTAATAATAAAAAAAAAATAGCATAACCAATATGTTGGTAATAAACTCAGAAAAGATAAGGTTAATCTGGATTTCTTAATTCAAAGCAAGTTTTTTTTAGTGCGACAATAGTATTTTTTGATAGATCAATAATGATAACAAATGTGAAAATAGTATAAAAACGACAATATTTTCATCTAATTTCCCTTTTTCTCTTCTTTTCTTTTTTTTTTCTTCTTTTTTTCTCTTTTTCTCTTTTCCCCCTTTTCATTTTATATGCAATCTAAATGATAAGATAACAAGGACGATAACAAAAGGATGTAAACTTATATTCGAGTGCTATCGAAACGATAGGCAAAAACAGGGGCAAGCAAGCAAATTTATTTGAGCAAACGAAAGAATCTATGTAAACATCACGCTAAAATACACCACCGTTTTACACGAGATTCCTTACCAATACCTTTGACTCCTACATTTCATTTTCCTTGAAATGCTATCGAAAAATCAATCAGTGATATGAGTCATACTTTTCGGGAGAGCAAATACTACTTTTCAACTTCAACAACGTAACACCAATTAGTATCTGGGCTTCGCCAAAAATAACATCTAAGATCTAAAAAAATTACACCGCAGTACTAATTGGCATTTAGTTAAACAATAATGAAATCCAACTAATACATGCTTGGAAATCTTTACAACATATTTACGAATATCGAGCAAGCAAGAGAGTGGTGAATCAAATAAGCAAGCACAAAATTTTAAGCTCATAAACCTATAAAATAAAGCTTTTGCATTCTTGCCTTCAATATGCTCAACATATACCCTACCATCTCACTACTATCAAACTTTGTTGCTTAGATTAAGTTGAACCGTGAAAGTGCATATTTTTGAAAAAAGAAAAAACATAGATACATGCGTAAGGAAGAGGTCTTGTGAGTGATCATCAATTTTTTTTATACATCAAAACCATTCTTGAATGTAAATTCCAAAGAAAAGCCTTGTAGCCCGGTAGAACATTGTAGTTCACTTTTGTATGTTTTAGCATCACCTTTGTTCACGAAACTATCAAATTAGAATTTACGCGTCAGTGTTTTATACATAAAATTTTATTCAGTAGGGCTTGTCTATTCTTTTTTTCCTCCTAATAAAAAAAATGAAAACATAGCTCGAGTGACAACAACACTCCACTTCAACAATAAACAGCAATAAGAAACAGCATTCTGTATTTAAATGTAACAATGGATCAATCACCTACTTGAATCTATAGTAATGAATGGAGACAAACCGGTAAACGTTCTGAACAGGTGAAGCTTTTACTACTGCAGGAATAAACAGTAAACGAACTGAACTGAACCCTAACATAGTGAACCAACACCACCCTATTAATTCACGATTAACAAATAAGACTCACTATAAACACGAAAGATTGGCATCATATTTTCGGTCGAGTGTCTTCGCCAACTTTCTGACCTTCTCTTTATTTTTAATATCTTTGCGAGGAGAAAGGTATCGATCGGAGGCTCCTTTTTGCAGGAACAGCCACAGGTTCAAAGTTGGCCTGTTCAAACTGGTTACTGAGTTGGTTTTTCATTTCTTGGGAATACTCGCGCCATTTTCGAGCAGCTTCAGTTATTCTCATCTTTTTGTTGGAGTCATCTTGACCAGCAGATACGCCAGGGGCAGATAATATGTGTAATAGCCGTATTTTGTTTCCTGGAAGAGACAACCTAAAACATAACGGATTTGCAGATCATATGGTTGCCGATAGCAAGTGTTTATCATTATAAATGATAATAAAGTGATGAGAATAAACATGTACTAAATGTATGGATACAAATAGGTTTTCTTACAAGATTCCAGAGAAGATAGGGCCAAAATATGCAGGATCCCTTATGTGTGCTGGTGTAACTGTTTTTAATGCGATCCATTCATCAGGTGTATCACCCACTGGTCGTACTGCTGTCGTTGGTATTGGGGGACTAGGACATCTTGCACTTCAGTTTGCTCGAGCATGGGGATGCCATATTACCGCTATTTCTCATAGCCCAAACAAAAAAGAAGAGACACTTGGTTTTGGAGCTCATGACTTTTTGATATCAAAGGACATTTCACCCGAATCAATTTCCAAAACGAAGAAATATGACTTGATTATCGATACTGTCTCAGCTAATATTGAATGGGATGTTTATCTTTCGCTTTAGAAGAGAAATGGTACATTCAATTTAATCGGTTTCCCTGGCAAGCCCATTGAAATCAAAAATGTTCCAGGCTTTATTACTGAACAAAAGAAACTCAGAGGCTCTATTGCTGGAGGATGCCATATAGTTGAGTTGATGCTGGAATTTGCAGAGCGACATGATATAAAATCAATGATTGAAGAGTATACTTATGATGTGAAAGGTATCGAGGAAGCAAAGGAAAGATGCGCGGCGAATAAGGCACGATATAGAGCTGTGCTTGTTGCTAAAGAATTAACCTGTGAGCATAATTTTGACAAAATATAATAATAAAGTTCTTTACTTTTATTTATCACTTTTTTTGTTACACATTTGCCCTTGCATCGTTCCTCATTTCTATCTATTACTGATCCATTAGTCTTCATATTTAAAGCTACCAATAAATATCAATCATTATAAAGCTTATACTTATG
>VCJL01002113.1:0-13470 GCA_024139405.1 Backusella mclennaniae | reverse complement strand
TTTTTTAAATGTATGTTTTTTTTTTTCAGGTACATCCAAGCGTAAATCAATCAGTCAAGAAGAAATGCATGATATTAGACGT
This sequence comes from Backusella mclennaniae, assembly GCA_024139405.1. Taxonomy (NCBI): domain Eukaryota; kingdom Fungi; phylum Mucoromycota; class Mucoromycetes; order Mucorales; family Backusellaceae; genus Backusella; species Backusella mclennaniae. Next base: position 13,388 of record VCJL01002113.1, on the reverse strand, counting down.
CATCGAGCTAATAGTAAATCCTTGGTATTGTCTTCTTCTCATAACACGTGGAATCACACATCAGAAATAAAAGGGGTAAAAAAAAACTGGGTTTCAGATGTTGGAATATGTGATTTTTTAACTCTTTTTTTATAGAATGAGTCGCAACATGCATTTTCATGGCAATATTTATCAATGGTAAAGATACAGCACACATACAAATAATTGTGTTATTTAATGGCGTATATTTTGATATAGAAAAAGAACCCTCGTATCAAGCGAAATGCGATGCATGCGTACATCACCTACATGATATACACTGACATTGCCCATTCAAATAATGTAAAGTATATAATATTTATATATAGCAAGTGAGTATGTGTGTAACCTATTTTAATAAATCATATAGAAAGTCAGCTATAATCAAAAAGAACAGCAAGATGAACGGAAATATGGAGGATTAGCAGCAGCATGTCAACATGACAATACCAATAATGGTGCTATTATGACTAGACCATTGACTGATTACTTGTTTGAACGTAATAACACTAATAATAACACCAATAATCGCTTGCTACCACCAATACAGGCATCAAGTGCTACATCACCTTCATCATCATCAGCGTATGAAAGATCCCCATTTGTTTAATAAAGATATTTATATTGTATGACCTTTTGGGTGTTACACTCATATAAAATAAATAAATAAATATCATCTTTTTTTTATTTTATTTTTATTTTTTTATTATGATGGTTATGACAATAATCAATGTAAACCCTTCACGAATGAATATGAATTATGCAGCTCTCTTGATTTCGTGTTTTTAGATAGGCGCCAGAACCAAAAAGAAAAAGAAAAATCATACTACTTATAAGGAAGGTGTGTTGTCAAAATAAATGAATAAAAGCAATTGTGCAAGCAAGAAATAGATTTATTCACTAAAATACTTTTGTGAGGCATCCACAATGCCCTTCATGCGGAGAGTGGCTTCATCTTTTCCCCTGATGAATCCAGCTTTTTCTTGGTAAAATAGCTAACCGTCAATTTGGGTAAGGCGCTTATACTGTCAAACAATGAAAGCTTCTGTATTTTCGAGTATTCATAATGGTATGCGCCGACTTGATCTTGAGATTTGATGGCGCAGACATAACTGCCGGTTTTTCCTATGTCAAAGCTGGCAAAAGTCACGGAATGACTATATAGAAGTATGTCGACATTTTCCAAGAGTACACCACTGAGTGTCAGTCTAACGAGATTGGGAAAACATGTTGAAATTATAACTCCTAGATCCTTGGTAATTTCACAGCCTTTAAGAATAAGCGTTTCAATATGATTCACGGAGGTCAATGATGGGTTCATTTCCAAATCCGTGTAATTGATTGAAAATCTCTTTAAAGTAGCTGGGCACCCATTCAAATAATCAGTGAGGTTAACTGATGGAAATTCATCAGGAGTATAAAACTTTATATCTAATGTAGTGAGTGCCACCGTGCTGTGGAGACTATGAGGCGTTCCAACCTCGGTATCTTCCAACTTGAGTTTCCGAATGGTTTTCGATTGGTTGGACTGAGCAAGATATTGAAAAAGAGTTCCGCCTTGGCAAAGTGAAATGCGTAGTACCTCAAGCTGCCAACCCATCCCATCAAACACCTCAAATATGTCAACATCGTCTGGAACTAATTCGATCTCGAGTATACTGCCGTATGGTCTCATAATTCTATAGAAGCCAAGAATCCCATTCAAATAAACACGCTTAATTTCCTATTTGAGAAAACGTAGAGGATTATTCATTCTTTTGATGAATTGTGATATCATTTGACATAGTCAATGAGGATTGAATACTTCATTCGAGTTCCATTAAAAAAAAAGAGATCCTCTTTAATAAAAGGGAACTTTAGTGTCATGTATCTTCAGACGCAAGCTCATCAGAACGGTAACAGAAAAAAGAAAAGAGAAGTAACGCTCTATCCTCAAATAGACTGTATCTGGATAACAATTCATAAAATAAAGGTTTGGCGCAAAAGGGCTGTTCCTTATAATGAGATTGATCCTTTCATATCATTATATTATTAATAAAAAGCTATTTTACTATCAAATCAATAAATATGTGTTGGCCACTTCTTATTAAATCAATAAATCATTTTTGTTTTTTATACAAATCATGTCTTTTCTTATTAATATATATACATATATATAAAAATATATGTGTATCAAGTAATCAAAAAAAAAAATCCAACTTTTTTTTCTTTACAATTTAAGACTGGAGAGATCAGTAGCAAGTTGGCTAGGATCAAAGTCCCAAACGACAACTTTACCATCAACACCACAGGTAGAAAACTTGGTGACATGGTCGCGGCTACCTTCGTAAACACGAATTTCACTAGCAAAAATGAATGATTAGATAAATACAAAAAAAACAAACAAATAAACTTACTTGATGGTGTTTTGGTGAATGGTATTTAATGTAGTATCATTTTCAGTTTCACCACGAGAATCCATTGTTCTAAAACGACTCAAAACAGAGGCAGTTTGAGAAGCCTTCTTACGTCCCAAATCAAGGGAACCAGAAAAGTGCCTATGACACACGCCATTAGCTTGTTTATGCTCCTCTCTTTTATATCAATAAACTTACCAATCTCTACCATCCTTGGTTTCATAAAGAATAGGAGCACAATCATAGCCTGCAGCAACAATTTGCTGTTCGCTGGTCCAGATAAGTGAGCGGAAAGGAAGCGTGTTTGCAGAAATGTTCAAGACAACAGGATCAGCGCCTTGCTGGGGATAAACCACATTGACGGTGGAATCATGACCAGCAAAGGCCAAAGCGTCACCAGAGGGTGAGAATGCAACGGCTTGGACCCAACCACCACGGGCAGTGTTGTACTCACCGCAAAGGGTGTTGAAAGGCAACTTGTCACCCCAAACACTAGGAGCAGGTCTAAAAACAAGAACCATGTTTAAAAATCATGTCCATTTATCACCTCCACCGTTTACTTACTTTTTATCAAGACCCTTAATGAAGGATGAAAAGACACGAGCCTTCATGTCAGCCGAGCCAGAAGCCAACAAAACACTGTTTGGATGCCAGTCCAAGGAGCAGACAGTGGAGCGGATAGGTTTTTTAAGGTGCTTACTAGCCCACCAATCATTATCCTCTTCGAAATAACAGACGGCAATGCATCTAGCTCCGCTTGCGACCGCAAACTTCTCTTCGTTGGGTGACCAGCGCACAAAAGTGGCAGCGCGGTTGATACGCAACAAAACCAATCCGGGTTTCCAGACACCACCTTCGTTGGTCCAAACGTAGGCGTTACGGTCTTGGGAACAGGTCACAATACGGTTGGTGTTGGGTGCAAAGTCAATGCTTGTAATCACTTTATCGTGCTATTGTGTTTATACGATGAATACATAGTGCTTCTAAATCTACCTCAAGATGTTTACTTACTCCCTTTAAGGTGTCTTGCAACTTAAAGTTGGAATGACCATATTGGTATATTTGAGCATCATTGGTGTTTGGACAAACAACAAGCTCTATATTTATCGACTTTAAATTATTGTGTCTTTATTTTGGGTTATTCAACTTACGGTCTTTGTTGAAAGAATGAGCCGTGATGGGCGCGTTGGTGAGTTCATAAATATCGGTAGAAGCCATTTTAAGAGGACTCTAGTCAGTCTACTCTAAGTATTAAAAAGTAAAAAGAGTTTATATTCGAAAAAGAAAAAGAAAAAGAAAAAAAACTACCCGAGAGCGATACTTAAAAAGTCTCGTGTGTGTGTCTTTTGGCCTTTCGATCACATGACGTCATGCAGTGTGTGGGTTTGCAAAAAATGGGATTCATTTTATAATTCTATCCTTCATTTTGAGGATACCCAACGTATATTCTGATCAACTTGCTTTTTTTATTTATTTTTATTTGTTATTTGTTATTTGTTATTGCTATTGTTTTTTTTTTTTCAAATTAAATGTTGTAAGATGGATAAAAATCAAAATTAATGTTTATTATTTTTCAAATTAAGTAAATAAATACAATGTAAAATGCTATGACAAGGTTAAACATTAAATGATTGAGGCTTGATGTAGTAGGTATTTTTTGTTTTTTTCGAGAAAGAGCAAAGGTCATAGACTTTTGGATAATAATTCGGATATGAGAGTGTCATTACTATACAAAATGAGCTACGAAAAAGAAACTCACTTGTAATAGTAATGACTAGTATGCTTTTTTGTGTGTAGTATTTTTAGAGGAAAACCATCTTATTGGTGATCTTACCGATATTTTCAATTTCAACATCAACGATATCTCCATCTTCCAAGTAGCGAGGAACTGGGTCACTCATAGCGACACCCTTTGGGGTACCCGTCATGATAATGGTACCCTTTTCCAATGTTGTGCCTTGAGAGATGAAGGAAATGATTTCTGGAACATGGAACAAGAGATCAGAGGTATTTGAGGACTGACGTACCTCATTATTGACCTTGGTTTCAAGGTTTAAGGAAGGGCGATCACCGAGCAATTTAGATGAAACAATGGCAGGACCGAAAGGACCGAATTTATCAAAACCCTTGCTAAAGCACCACTGACGTACACCACCGGCAAAGTTGGGATCCGTTTGCCACTTTCTGCACGAAAGATCATTAGCGACAGTATAGCCGGCGATATATTCGCCAACTTGAGAAATAGGGATATCCTTACCAGTCTTACCAATAACGATGGTCAATTCAACTTCATAATCTAAAGAGTCTTGTGCAAGTTTGATGATGGGAATATCTTCATAAGCCTCGGCATGCGAATGGGATGGTTTGATAAAGACGGAAGGATAAGGAGGTGTGACATGTCCACCTTCAGCAATGAGACTTTTATAGTTCAATCCGATACACTTGATTATGGGAACTTGTTCTTTTGAAAGAGGTGCGAGGAGTTTAGTGACCTTGATGATTTTATCTGTAACAACTGCTTCAGAAGAAAAGACATCGTCTCCGGTAATGATTTTGGCTTCCAGTGAATCTTCATCCAAGAGTTTATCGACGGTGATTTCAGGACTAGTGATGATGGGTTCACCTTGGTATATGTTGTTATCAGCACCAACGAAGCGAATTAAACGAGTCCAAACGGGGGCCATTTTTTCTTAAAAAAAAGGTAGAATTGTAATGAAGAAAAAGAGAAACTCTTAAGATCTACTCGACCTTTTTTGTATATTTTATTAGAAAAAAAATTTATTTATTACTATTTTAAAATATAAATCGGAAGGAGATATTCATTATAAAAAGCTATTTAGAGGATTTCATTTAGTAACAAGTTGCAGAAAACAAGGTATTAAAAAAACACAAAAATTCTCAGAGCTTGGTATTGCAGACTTAAAGTATGAAGATATAGACATTGAATGTCCGAATCATATATTTCAAGTCATTCATTAAAGTTACTTTTAGTATGTAATAAACGTCAACACCTATTGATCACCCATTGAATCCCAATTCCAATATATGATTACTATACTGCAAGCATGAATCTAGTACCTTCATTAGATACCAAGTACTTTCTTCCTTTTTTTTTTATTGTTTTAACGTTCTACATGTTTTTTTAAGCCCGATTTATTGTCTTATTTTTTACTAAAAGTAAAATTTTTGATCATTTTTGATCTATTACTTAAAGATGTCTATAAACAAACGGTGGGGATATTGAACCTTTTAATTCTACAGTTTCTATTTCTCTCTTTATTTTGGTTTCCGAGAGTTTTTTTTTCAATTTTTTTTTAGCAATTTTGAAAGAGAATAGATATGTGATAGTGAACAGATATAAACGTTATCATGATAGCATACAACCATAATACAATGGTTATAGTAACGATATAACGTATAGCTTGATAAGCTTAGAGTATAAGCATATATGAAAGGCCGACAAAACATAGTACAGCCAAGTAATTAGAAAACCCCACCGCCCCAAAATGCATGAATATTGTCATGTTCCATTGGGGCTAAAAGGAGGATTTCAATATATCTTTAAATATTAAGGAATCAAAAGCTGTCAGAAAAGGTTGATCAACCAATATATGAAGTTTAACGCTATATTTATTTTGTTACTTGTCAAGTACAGTTACTCTGATTTCTTTAGTTAAATGTTGTATGGTTTACTGATCAAAGATATTGACTTGTACACGCATTTTCTTGATTATTAAGAATGAGTAACAAAGTAATTTTTTTCAAGACATAATTCCATGGCTGATCCAGAAATTTACCTGGATCGAAGTTTCTATGTTTGGAAATCGTTTGAATCTTATTGGCTGGATGATTATATTTTTGGGCATATTATTTGTCATGTCGTTAAACCTAGTCCTGATTTAATAACATTCAATTGAAATAAAGTAGGTATCAATTCGTTGTAATGTAGTTTTATATGTATATAAATATATCTTGGTATTTATTTATTCTGTGACCTGTGATAAATTAAAGTAGAACATATCATGTGAAGTGACTAAAGCATATCCATTGTGATCAAATATATATTTATTAAAGTTTAATCATAACATGAGTATGGTAAAATAAGGGGGGGCAAACCTGGTATTATCTTGTTCAATCATTCCATTTCAATCATTTTTTAAGGAAACTTTATAAGAGTTCATAGAAAAGACACATCATGAAAAGAAGGAGTATCTGTTTTATGTTAATGAAATAGGAGCAAAGAGCAAAAAAGTGGGATAAGTATTGAGAAATGAAAGGAGAACGAGAGAGAATTGATTCATATGATTGTGCTTTGCCGAGGTGCATGCATGTTATATATTTATATATATTTACAAAGTTGTTTATAAATGAATGAATATGTGCTTATCGTCTACATAATGTGAATGTACTTTTTTTATTTTATTTTTTAATTTAAAAAACTACAACGAGTTGTTTTGAAATATTTCATTTTGTCAGGTTTAGCCAATTATAGCACCTGAACTTTTCCAGAAAAAGGCGTTAACGTTTTGATTTTAAAGTCCGTACACTATCTGATGCTGCATCCTCCCAGTTTGCTTCAGATGACAATAGGTCGATCGCGTGGGGGTTAGGATAAACTCATCCATTCTCCTTTCACCTCTTTGCCACACATATTATTTGTGTGTGTGAGCACGCAGCTTTTCTTTTTTCTTTTTTCTTTTTTTTTCTCTCTCTCTCTTGCTTTTTTTCCCTTTTAGAATATGGACTTCATATCTAATATTGGAAATAAGCGTAACAGTCGAAAGACCAATAGTAGAAGACCATACACTCGACGTACGTCTATTTCTTCTAATAGACTTACTGGAACTTGTGCCGGAAATAGCTTGTCAACTGCACAACAAAAGAAGGAAAAGAACTTGGACAATCGCTCCATTAGATCCACCAACAGTAGTGGATTCAGTTTCTCTCTCAATCCCAACTCTGAGATCTTTGCAAATGGTATGGCAATGAAACAATTTTTTATGCTTTATTGTTCTATTTTGATTGTTACACACTCACTCACTAATTATTTATTTGTATTCTTTTCTAGAAACCAAAAGTGGGGATAATGGCATAATTGGAGTACCTTCAGCAGGCAGCTCAGGTTCCAGTCGACCTGATATGAAGGATAAATTATGGATTGATACCGACGTTGCTGGATTAGATTATGATACTTTAGAAGAGGGGGATGAGGATATTTTCACTGAAGTGGCAGTATGTCTTTCTTTGTTGGTTATTATAGTGATATTAGAAACTAACCATTATAATGACAATAGAAACAATTGGATTTAAGTGTAAAGGAGCTTGCATCTTTATCCAACGAACAAAAATCAACTGCTCCTGCTCGTGTTTCAAAAAAATCCACAACCACCAAATCAAAACCAAGAACAAAAGCATCAAACACAAACAACATAAATAATAACAACAATAAAAAAGCAGCCCCTCCAAACTACATAAAGATTTTATGTAAACAAAAGCAAAAGGGAATTACATATGAAGTGATTCTAGAAGTATCATATTATATAAGAACATCGGACAGGTAAATAAATGGGAGGAGATGTTGTTATTTTGTCTCTTATTATTTTATTTCAATATTTCCCCAGTTGGCTTGAACGTTTTATTGAAGACGGTGGTATGCAGGCCATTGCTAAAGAATTAGGTGCGATTCACAAAAAGTCCAACAGGTATCTAATTCAAGTTTATAGCTGAATGATATAATATGCGCTTATTTTATTCTCATACTGTTTTTACGTTCTTCTCCTTTCTCTCTTTCTTTCACACAGAGCTCCAAATGACTACAAGGTAGAGTTGGAAATACTAAGATGTCTCCATACTTTAATGAACAAAAAGGTAAATTATAAAACGAGGAGCTAAAATAAAATAAAAAATATATACTAAAATCCCAACAACACTTTCTTTATATATTACACTAATAATGATATCATATAGTCTGGTCTTCAAGAAGCTTTTAAATACCCACGTATTATTGACGATATTTGTTTGTCACTCATATCACCATACATTCCAGCTAGAACTCAAGCCTGTGAATCGCTAACAGCATTTTGCTGCTTACCTAATGGAAGAGCAATGGTGCTCAAGGGAATGGATTTGCTAAAGGGTTTCGGGAAAGGTTATGGTAGATTTGATGCTTGGTTAAAGGCATTAGAGAAAACATTGGATGGAAGAGGAAAGATGGGTTCTGCTGTTGGAGCAAGTAGTGATTTGAAAAGTACAGGCATGGTAGGATCTGGTGATTCCCGGATTACTCAGTATATGGTAAAATTTCTGCATTTTTTTTTTTTTCAAGCTGTATATCTAGATATAGCTGACATTTTCTCCTTTTCCTATCCCCTCATTTAGTTTATCAGTGTATTATTTATCAACACACTTGTTCGACCAGATATTGTTGAAGACCGAAAGGAAAGAGTGATGCTTGGGAATGAACTCCAACAGGCTAAATTGGATATCGTTTTTGAAAAGATGGAAAAGTTGAATCACGAGCACATCAATTTAGCCATTGAGAAATTTAGAGCAGAAATAGAGGCAGATACATTGCAGGAAAATATGGACTCGTACTTTCATATGGATACAAACGCAGTGCTAGAAGTCTTGCTTGGTTCAGCACATGATACTCCTATGGAAAATAATTTACATAATATTCTTTGCTATCTTTTAAAAATCCAAGGGAATCCTGAAAAGAGGTATTCAGAGTTGACCACTTTAATTCATGTATAAAATGTATAACGTGGCGTCTGATTTTTTTTTTTCTTGATTAGAAATTACCAATTTCAATTGATTGAACACCTCGTACAGCAAATTGCAATGGATAACAATAGTTATCCAGAGGACCTTACCAATGCATGTGAGCACACAGTGCAGAGTCTTATTCCCAAATTCTCAAGACAAGACAGTGTTGATGTTGATTCCAGAAGGAAAATGTATTTAGGTAATATCTTGATGTCACTCAATAAACAAATAAAGCCTAAAATTAACTTGGTTCTTTTTCACTACAGACTCTACAGACGATAAAGTCAACTCATTAGAAGCAAAAATAGAGTACTTGGAGAAGGATCTTAGTTTAGCAAAGCAAACAAATGCCATGTTGAAAATATTTTTCAAAAGTACTGAGGAGCGATATCGAAATGAGTTGCTTGATACCGAAGCAAAGATGCGTAAATTGCGTGACTCCGTTCGCAGTCTTACAGAGTACGGTAATCCGTCACCAAAACGCAGAAGTTTCCGTAATCAACAAATGCAAATGATGCAGCATGATCAGCAACAGCAGCAACAAAAAACGCAATTTGGTAATATTCAACAGGAGCAAAAACAGCAAAAGCAACAAAAGTATAAAACAGAAAAAGAAACTAACCTTCGAACAGCATGGCGACCAAGTAGTCCACAAAACTTTTCGGCTTCAAAAGTAAGTGTAGCAGATGGTGCACAAAAAATATCAGCTCCACCTCCACCACAGTCCCAACCACAACACCAGCAAGTACAACATCAAAACCAACAGCAGCAAAATGGTGTCCCAGAGACAGTCAGACAATCATTAAGGTCTAGGATAGGAAGCTTTGTTAGAAGAACAAGTAATGATTCTGTATCAAAAAAATTCAAATCGGGATCCACGGATAGCGGAGGTCATCTTTCACGAAAAAACAGTGCTAAATCGCCCATTCTTACAATAAGCCGAAAAAATTCAAGTGTAACAAACAGATCATATGCAGAAAGTGTTAGCACTCAATCCAACGGCAGCAATAGAAAATCAGATGTACTAGAAAAAGAGTTGACTTGCTCTGTCACATCAAGCACTGCTGGTAGCTCAGGAAAATCGGTGACAGATGAAATCGATCACGATTTAAAAATGGCAAAATCTACCGACAGTTTCTTTGAAGAGCCACTTAGTTTATCGGCTTCAAAAAATAGTGATAACTCTACTGTAACAACATCATATACTGAATCAAACTTGGATGACCATACTCAGTTAGCTCTGACAATAATGACAAAAGATAAAACTACAAAACAAGACAACGGTATGCTTACAGTTAAAAGCGGAGACATGCATGGAAACATCAATCCTGAGTACATTGCTCCCCCTCCTCCTCCACCGCCCCCACCGCCCCCTCCACCACCACCGCCACCACCTGCAAGCGGAGAAAACCATGATCCGTTTTCACCTCCCAATGTACCTCCATTTGTACCACCCCCTCCAGCATCGGGAGAGGTAATGGTAAATACAGAAGCTGCTACAAAAAAAGGAAGAAAACCGAGTGCATTTCAAGCCAAACAAAAGTTAAAGTTTGTTGAGTGGGAAAAGATGAATTTCTCAAACATTCACGAGACAATATGGGACGATTTCGAAAGAGATATTGCTTATTCTTTACAAAAAAATGTCGACTCTACAGATTCAGTCATGGAGTATCAGCTAGCAAAAGCAGGTGTCTTTGACGACGTGGAACTTACATTCGCTCAGAGACCTCCTGTAGCCATTAAAACTAAAAAAATAAAGGATGAAATTCACATACTTGATCCTAAAAAGTCATACAATCTTAGTGAGTACATTGCAAAAAAGAAGAAGAAAATAACTCATCATTTATATAACTTTATAGACATTTTTATTAAAAATATTTCAAAGAAAATACCTTTTGATAAAATCCAGTATTACTTTTTGAAGATGGATCCCTTCTTTCAAGATGAGCAGACTATCTTGAACTTTTTAAAATACCTCCCGACAAAAGATGAAATCGAAAAGCTTTCAAAATACGACGATGCACCGTTAGAGGATGCTGATAAACTAGGAGAACCAGAGAAGTTATGCTTACAGGTAATATGGTGACATAAAAGAGTCCATCCATATGCTGACACCTCTTTGGTAATAGATGATAAAAATAGATCGGTTGAAAGAAAGACTCGAGTCTATGCTATTTAAATCAACATTCTGGGATAGATATAATCTATTGCACAAGGTATACACCCCAAAACAATGAAATGTTTTATTAAAAGTGAATCTCAACTATTATGTCATATAGCAAATGACCTCTGTTTATAACGCATCATTAGCTCTAAAAGATGCAAAGAATTTTAAAGAAATTCTTCATGTAAAGTGATATTTTGAAAGTCTAAAACATACATAGGAAAACTAAAAAAAAAGAACAGCTTGTACTTTTATTAGGAAACTTTCTCAATGGAAATACATATCGTGGAGGAGCATTTGGATTCAAGATTGGTAGTATCAACAAGGTAGAAAAAAGATGTAAAATATATCAAAGTTGGTTACATTAAATACTTTTTAACTAGCTTATAGATACCAAGGGAACATCGAAATCAACGACGCTAATGCATTTTCTGGTTGACGCTGTTGAAAAGAACTTTCCTTCACTGTTAACGTTTACTGAAGAATTAGATGAATCAAGTTTAGCTTCCAAAGGTTTGTACTTATATAAATGTAAGCAATATTAATTCTAATTCTTTTTGTAATAAAAAAAGTTTCACTTACTGAAATAAATCTCGAGTACCAAGCCATTGAGCGTGAATTAAAAAAACTCGAGACAGAATTAAATCATTATTCATTGGGTGACATTGAAGACACTGATATTGACCAGTTTGCACCTATTATGCATCGGTTTTATAACGATGCATCTGCTCAATTCAAGCGTATATGTATGCTATTCACTAAAATGGACGAGTCATATGATAGTGCTGTACGATTTTACGGCGAAGATCCGAAAAAAATTCAACCCGATGAGTTCTTTGGAATATTTGCTAGATTTACTGCTAGTTGGGAGGTAAACAAGTTGTGGGACGATTTTTGGGTTTTGTATAATCAATCACTCACTTTTTATCATTATTTAAAAAAGAAATGCTCGAAAGATTCAAAGGAAACTAGACTGAAACAAGAACGACTGGACAAACAAAAGAAACGAGAGCAGGAGAGAAGGAAACGTGCTAATAGCAACGCTGGCTCACTCAAATCAAAGAATGAAGGTAAGCATCTGTTTACAATGCAATATGTTTCATATACCAAAAATATATTAATACCACACAAAAGTCGGGGAAGAGGATTCAGCCATTTTGCATAGCTTGTTAGATAAGCTAAAGAAAGATACACTGGATGTGAAAGTCCGACGTAGAAGCGACAGACAAAGATCAAGACAGAGATCAACTAGTGTAAATACCTCCCAATCATACTCGCTAAAGACGCCTGATGCAATTTCAATGCAGGCAAAGAGACTACTTCATTCGATACAGGGCGATAATAGCTCCAGTCTATTAGTAGATACAGGCTCTCCTCGTTATGATAGTCAGCGTGTACCTGACCTTCGACGACCTGCAAGTGCATCGGTAACAATGGGATCAACATTTAGACCATTTTTTGAACAAGAAACAATGGAAAGTCCCGGCACCATCGTGCCTTCTCTCAATGTATCCTCGAGACTTGATAATCCACGTCAAAACATGCTTTCCATTCCAAAGAAAAGCCACTCGTCTCAGACCATATCCTCTAATAGCTTAGTGACTCCTACGAGAGCTGTAAGAGTAAGAAAAGTGTCAAGTAAACGCCCGATATTCGACCACTCGCTTCGTTCTAGAGGAAGACGAATGAGTACTCGATAGAAAAAAAAATACCAGTGATTTCATCCCTTATAATGTGAAATTATTTTATAGATCATTTTCCGTTCAACTTTTTGTATATTACACTTCCATTTAGTATATCTCTTTCAATATCATTTATACTTTTATATTATCTCATATATAAAAAAATATTATTTTTTATCTTTGACAATTTATAATGTCTTGATACTTTTATCGATATTATATTTTATTCTTGTATAGTTTTATGAAAGAGGAAAGTAAAGTTATGAGATATACTGTTTTTTTCAAGAAATTGAGAAAAGATTACAAAATAATGAGAAAAGGGGGGAAATATTTTGAGAAATATTTTCAAATTAATGAGAAAAA
>VCJL01002112.1:22799-35205 GCA_024139405.1 Backusella mclennaniae | reverse complement strand
TCCAAGATACCATCCGCTCCTTCCAGGAAATCTTGGGCGGTAAGCACGATAACTTGCCCGAATCTGCTTTCTACATGCAGGGTGATATCAACGATGTCCAGAAACGTGCTGAAGAGCTTGCCAAGGAAATGAGCACTCAATAAGTTATACTCAACAACAACAAAAAAAGAATGCACACAAAAAAAAAGAAATGTAGATACAATGTATAAAAAAAATAGCGATTAAATAAATATGTCTAATCAGCGTTTTGTTTCAAGTCAATTTTATTTTACACATGTTATTTTTATTATTTTTGGTTTTTAAAAGTCAAGTATTAACATATTGCTCTGACATGTAACGTAAATATCTTGCTCTTCTGCCATTGCTTTTACAACGTCATCATCGACCTGTACAAGGATAGTTTTGTCACCGTTCTTTCGTTTTCTTACCATAGATGTGATATGTGGAGGATTTGTCATGCGCTGGACTATCTTATCAGTGAGTTCTTTGGCTGTCAATTGCTCTAGATAAATAGCACGGTAGATGTTACTTGTTTCAAATCGTATCAGTAAACTTAGTTCTTTATAAATAGTTGAAAAAAATTGATTAGTCATGTATGCTTATATTTTTGGTGGCCATGTTACTCACTTGCAATGCGTCGTTTGCGCTGAGGTATATATGTGGTATCGTAATCTAATATAGTTCGTTTAAGACTGGGATAACTTTCTTCAACAGGTACTGTCTCATGAAAAATGGTAATCGGCTGTGAAGGTGCAAACCATTGAAGATCACTATTGGCTTTAGAAAGTTGACGTTCGATATGTTTTTGATCATCTTTATTTTTTCTTTCTGCTCCCTATCATTACGTGTAAAAGTTGAATTAGTTACCTCGCTTCTGTGTGATTATGTACTAGCTGTTATATGCTTACCTTGTCTCTGAATAGCTTGATACGACAATAAGTCTTTTCGATCTTTGTTTCCACCTGACTAGACACTTCAAGACGTAAAGGAACACCCTTAACGCCTTTTATGCGAGAGAAATCGGTAGATAGGCAATTAAATTTAATGCAAAGTGAAGCCCCTTGTTTTCCATGCCATGTGAATGAAATACGATCAAACTGATTTGTTTCGCTAGAATGTAGACCTATTGACTTTATTTCATCTATTGTTATGTAAAAGTAGTAAATGGAATTAATCAGATTAAATTTCAATGTATATTTATTTATTTAGTGCAGCTTAGTTACCAAACTCGACGGCTTGGGGATTAGCAATGTCTTTTTGTTGGGCAATCCAGAATTTCCAATAGTCAGCAGCACCTGAACGATGGCTTTCATCATGAAATGTGATGGCAACTGTACTAGTAATAAGTCCATCATATCCATTTCTGTCTTTGACATCGAGCATATAGTATTGCCCTACTGATGTGTTAATGTCTTGTATTCTTTTTTTTTTCAAGCTGATGGTATACCTTTATTTAAATATGTGAGACGTGGTTCATCTATTCTCTGTGCTGACGCAGTAGGAGCTAATATAATAATCAGTTGATATCTTTCATTTTATAGCTGCATTTTATTATTATTGTTTTACAGAAAAGAAAAGATTATATACCTTGTAATGAGATTTTGAAACGAATTTGACTACAATTTATTTTGTTAATGCGAATTAGATGTCGGTTACACCTGTAAGACTTACCTTGATGGTGCGTTATAAGGTGGTCTATCTACAGGTGGTGAAGGATATAAATGAGGATAAGGGGCGCTATATAAGAAGGGTTGATGTGGGCTTTGTATGGGACTTAGTGCGGGTGAGCACATTGAAGGTAAATAAGGAGAAGAAAATACACTATAGCGAGTAATACAGAAAACAGTCAGAAAAATGTTGAAGTATTATAAAAATCTATACTACTTTTTTTTATTATTACCTATACAAGGGAGAAGACATATCTTGTGAATCACTCATGCTTTAACAAATAGTAGATAAAGAGAAAAATAAAAGAAAGAGAAATAAAATAGTTACTTTTAAACATTAATTCATATAAGCTTTAAAAAATAGGGGGTAATCTCAGCCCCTTGAATTTCATACACATGTGGGAATGTGTAGGAAAGTTGTACTACTTACTTGAAATATATTATTGACAAGTTTGCCCTATTTGATAAAAAAAAATAATCCTGTCACTTGTGTTCAATCAAACAACGTTGTATCAAAATTATGCTAGCATATATAATATGTAGTATTAATATAAAGATTTATACATCTACTTGTCTACATCTCTTTGAAAAACTCGACTGAATTGCACTGTATTTGTTTTGTTTACAAAAAATAGTGTAACGCACATGTACAGCATTTAAATGTTTGATCTACTCTTCCTTTGAGATATCCGTTTAAATTTTTTTTTTATTCTCCTCATTTACAATGTAACACGCCCTATATGTGGTATAGCTTCGGGTGATGTCAGTTGAAGATGTAATTGGATTTAAAAGATCGAGGTGATTGTATTCGATATATACTGAAGCGCGGGGGGGGGGATTGTTATTGTTATTGTTTACATTTAACAGCTTAGCAGGATCGATCGAATACGAAAAGACAAGTATACATATGGATGCATATATGTTTTGATTAAAAGTAAATAAAATTGAATAAAAAAAATAAAAAAAAAAAGACACCGCAAGACAGGAAAGAGAATGAGAGAGAAGTGTAGAAGAAAGAAAATACGGAATCAGTGACCCGCATCCTTAAATGATTCATTTTTAATTTCCAAAAAAAGGTGAGTGTTCCAAAGGCAAAGCATTATCAAGTTGTTTAATTCCAGAAATGACTTTTCCGCCGATCTGATCGTATTTTAACTTGGTCATTGCGTTAGCAATCATCTTGATAAGCACTTTACTGCTATTATTATGTTTGTTTATAAAAAATAGGCAATAAAAAGAGAACGGTATAAGTATAATCAATATAAATAGAGATATACGTACTTGGAACACCAACAGTTCTGTTTTTTATTTTTAAAAAATAACATCAAAACAAAACAGCCCATATTAACCATATTGTTTTTGTCGAGATAAAAACGGAGTCTGTTCTCACAGACATTCCTTTTTTTTGGTGTGGTACAATGTTGACTGGTGACATGCTGAAAAAGCTTCAAATGTTAAAATGGACAATCTTCACTTTTCATTATTCAGATTTTTTGTGTGGTTAGGATAGTTTTTATAAGCCAACCAATGATTGATATTATATTTCGTTCATCTGATTAAATATCCTTTTTTACATAAAAAGAAAAATGCATATTTACAATATCTAAATCATGATTTTTACAGAATTAACCTAATGAAATGTTTGATTAAAGACGATATTAATAAAACAGAGATCAATTCAGAAATCACCGTGATTTCACAGTAAGAGTGATATGTCAAATTCAAAGTACTAACGAGTCTAACTTTTAAAAACATTCATCTAGAAGAATAGTTTGTGATGCTTCATGCTGAAAACACGGATGGTTACACATTATTGTGTTTATTTTGATTTCTTTCATATTACAAATATGTATAAAAGATGAGTAACTACATTATAATTTAACGTTTCATTTTTAGTTTGTTCATCACTCTCAACCTTTCTATCAAGTACAAATCGCGATAGACAATAACACTTTTCTCCTCAAATAGTTACAAAAACAGTATAGTTTGATAAAATTTGTGCAATGAAAGAATAAGTATGCTTCCAAGAATATAATGAATTAATCAAAAGATATATCTCGTACTCAATTTAAAGTTTTGAGTTGTTTTTATCTGGGAAACCAAAAATTTTTTTTGGCTTTTTATTTTGTTCAGTACAAGTAAGTTTAAAAATGAAATATTAAAAATACCCATCAAAGTTAAATATTTTTTTACTATAAACAATTAGCTGTCTTTATCAAAAAAAAAAATAGTAAATGAGTTTAAAGTAAACCCTTACACTAAAATAGAGTGTTACCTATCCTCTCTAATAATAATAAAAGCATTACTCCTACATATTAAAGCAGGGAACCTATTTAGTCTAACTCATTAAAAAACAGTGCAACAATCCATTTCTTGGAAAAGGAGCAAACCCCATCTATGATTCGTAGCTTCACTATGGGCTGATATCTGATTTATTACAGTCAGAGTGTGTTGGACAACGTTCCAGAAATATGTTGATAGTAACACATTTAATAGCGTCTTTTCAGAGTAAATTAAGGTTTGATATTATGTTATAAATTATGCCTGTTTGTATATTTTCAAGATAGAAAACAATCGAAGTAATTAAATGACTCATCATAATAGCTTCAGTCCAGCTATGTTATTTACTATTAAACTATATGACATGCTGTAAACTTGATCTTTTCTATTATCACTTTTACTAACAAAGTTGTTATTAAAAGTATCCATAGGATACTTTTTTTTCCCTATCCAAACTAGATATCTACACTGATTTTTATAATTATTTCCCCCAAGAAAAAATATAAAGATAGTAAACAACTAAAAAGTCTGTGATCTCCTAAAAATAAATTTATTCTCATATAAGAGAATTCTGTCTTCTCGATATCCGAAATAAAGTTTCGTGTTTTAAATGCTGCAACTTGATCAAGATTATCCCTAGTATCTTCATAATATCAATCAATAAAAATTCCTGTTTATTTCATTTACTTTATTATGCATAACATGTGTAATAAAGTTTGCTTTTTATTCGAGCTGCGGGATAGTATATATAGTAAACGCACCAACAGTTGCACAAAAAAGACCTCAACCCATTTCTGAAAATCTCTAAAGCCCAATCAAAGAAACCTCGGGTGTTGAAGTAAAAAAAAAATAGATAGGAAGGCCCCTTCTCTACCCCTTAAGATTCATCTGACTTCTAGCAATACAACTAGCAGTAGTTTTGAAGGAAGAGAAAATGAGAGCAAACAACTAGAGTCATTGCCCATTACATCAATCAATGATAGATAGTACTAACATGGCTAAACTAAATAGACTTCTAGCTTTCGTTTCCAAGCGATCATCAGATTTACAAAAAATGAAAGTACTCGATCAAAATGTAAACTTAGAAGTTGCATTATCCAAAATGGAAAATAATCAAGCCTGAGAAACACAAACCTAAGTCGATGGGAGACAAATTTAATAACTTTATATTAATGAAGAAAAAACTTTTTTATAACAACTTTCCTCTTTTCGACATAGCGATTTGGTCTAGGCAATTAGTTTTCTCTTTTTGTTCCTATTTCGGAATTTATTAGGGAGATAAAAAAAATATGTAAACAATAAACACAACTCCAAAACGTTATCGCCAATACACATATCACCACTCTTGAATGTAATAAAGTCGATTCTGCACTTTAGTTTGAATGAATCCGGGACTTGGATTGCTATTTTGCTTATATCAAAAGAGAGACAGGTATATTTTTTTCGCTCAAAAATCAAGAAGTGTTTATCAAAACTTCGCTAAGTTTGTGTGTTTCTTTTTATAAACAAATATAGGCAAATTACATGATCAATAGTGAAGGTAACAAATAAAATGGGAAGAAGCTCGAAGTATTTGTCTAGCTATTTCTTTATCTTTATTTGCTCAACCATGCGAATTTTATCATAAATGTACAACCTCACATTAGAACTAACCTCGGTTATTTGGTTTCTACTTTTTTTTTTAAAAAAAAGAAAAAAAAATAGAATGGTCTACGATTTAAATTTTTTATAGCGTGTGAGGATAACATACTAACAACTTCAACCTCTCCTTTCTTAACGATAAATGGCAATTAACTATTATCAATTAGTAGTTACTATGCTATATAACTTAGATCTTTTGATTTGTTCTTGGTGTATACCAGAGCAAAACTAGCATTCTTTGTTTTTCTTTACAGATTATATCCACAATAATATTTAAACGTCCTTTTCTATCTCTTAAAAAAAAGCATTGACTTTATAAACAACCAAATATGACATATGTTATTCTAAGATGAATGGTTTATTAGAAAAAAGGAAGCAAAAACATAATAAAAATCAATAACTATTAATAAAAGGGATTAAGGTTAATCAGAAACAATAATTCAAAACTAAAAGAATGTTCAATGACTTTAAAGGAAAGCAGAAAGTACAGCTACAATAGCCATAGCAGAGAGGACTTGTGGAAGTTGCTTGTTAGCAGCTGACTCGGCATTGATGTTGTTACTACGTTCGCCAGCGTAGGGTTTCTTAAGAGAGGCAGCGCTAAGGTGATCTTCAAGGTTCTTGAATTTGGTGAGATGGCCATAACGGGTAGTATTAAGTCTGTTGTTGACAGTAATGCCAAACTCGGCCTGGACAGCTTTAGACTTGGTGTCAATCCATTCGAGAAGACCCCAATCAGCACCACCACTACGTTCACCAGGAGCCTTGACACCTTCAACCAAGTTTTCACCAGTCTGATCAAAGGTCCATCCAAAAATGTTACCAGGTGAAATTTGTTCAATAGAGCGATCCCACTCAAGATCAGGTGAGTAGAATTCATGGCGAGCTTGGACAATAGGGCCCAATACTTCAAGATTAAAGATGTCGGAAACAGTTACCTTCAAGTAGTCTTCAAAAGTGGCCCTCATTGTTGGGTTCTCCAAGAGACGGTTAATCAAAACAGCAGTAGGGAATTTATCTGGGAATTCTGTGTACGAAATCTCAGCAAAGTCTTTATCAAAAGCAAGGTTAACACCAAAAGTAGCATCAAAGTCTTGAGCAAGGTAGTAAAGCTTGTCGTTATCAAAAGGATCAATATAAGCACCATCATTTGAATTCTCTTGCCAGTAGCCATCCCAGTTACCAGTAAGGAATTCCATAACCATAAAGCGAAGGTACTGGTCAACATCAAAGTAGGAACTAATAGCTTCAACCTCTGCTGGATCGCTCATATCAACACCATCAAACTGTCTAGTAAAGGGTTCCATGGCTTCAGTACCAACAGGTGAGTCTGCATTCACCAAAAAGTTATCGAATGATTTGCCAGACTTGTCATAAGCAAAGTTCGAGCCAGTCATGCCATCAAAGAGACCACCCATTTCACCAGGTGCAGTACCGTTATAGAACATAGCACGAATATAAGAATATTTAGAAACATCATCAAGTACATTGAAGGTACCAACAGACACGTTGTTGATATAGATACGGATCATATTGGCAGCACCAGCGTAGGTACCCATGGCACGAGAAATATCGGCATAAAGCTTCTCACGAAGTTGAGTAGGATCTTCTTCTTGATGTCTAGCCTTAAACCAGTTACGCTTAGCATAGAATTGGCCTTCTGGGAGAGCCCAGACCCAAGATTGCTTGGCATCGTTGTTTCTACGGCCAGGTCTGTGGAGACCAAATGCACAATCCTAATATAAATTTATATTAATACATATACCAAATATTCACAAATGCCTGTGTTTTTTTAGCAATATAAATACATACATCAAAGGTTGTTATTTCTCTTGGGCCAACAAAGCTAATCTTTGCAGTGTAAACAGTATTTGGTACGTTCAAAACTAAATCTTCCATCTCATCAGGATCAGCAGTAACAAAAACGGAGTGAATATAGTTGTCGTCCCAAAGCTCGTGATTCATATATCCACGGTCCCAAGCACCTTCAGACAAAACCTTGGGGATTTCAGGGATATCTGCGTATGAAATGGGGCGACCATAAAATTCGTTATAGGTTGAATCACCTGCGGTATGAGTACGAGTGAAAGTTTCGGGTACACCATCAGAAACATACTAATAAATGAAAGATTAGAAAAAAAAAAAAGGATGGAAGTAGAATGATGCTCATTACCATGTATGTTTCGCCCTCAGACAAATCTGCAGTACCAGCGAAAAGAGGCAAGTCCTGATCAGTTCGGGTCAATGGGAAGCTGGCCCCATTAATACTAACTTCAACACTTTCATTGGCATCTGGAACGAGTACTTTGAATTCGACATTAGCGGCATGGACAGCTGCCAAACAAGTCAAAGCAATAACTGAAAGCGACTTCATTTTTCCCGAGTATAATAGATAGTTCTGGTAAATGAATAAAGAGTAATAATAATCCCTAGAGCTTAAACTGCAGTTGTTTATATACTACTCATATTTTTTGCAATCATTTGTTAATTAGTCGTCCAAGAAATGTTTGATTGAATGGCCAATACTGTTTTTTCCGGATATTTTTTTTTCTTTCTTGTTTTGTAAAAGTGCATATATCAAACATAAATGCCAATACTAGGTGCAAGCTTCATCTAGTTTTATCGTATTCAATACCTTCCTCTGCTATCTATAAACTTTGGGGGGGGGGTACTTGTTTCTCAAGTTACAATTACTATTCAGTTTAATATGGAACAGAGAAAACTGTAGAAGCGAAGTATATATAAATTCCATGTATTGTTAAATTGGTGTTCCTTTGTTATTTTGTACTTTGTAAAGACACAAATCAATATGTCAGCAAAGAAGTAAACCTAATTGCTTATTTCAAGCTTTTAGCGTTTTGAAACCAACGTTATGAATAAAGCTTTAGTGGTGTAAGTTTATTTTTTTTATTGTTTTTTGTATATATTAGGAAAAAGGAATATAACAAACATGAAAAAAATAAACTGTTTGCTTTCGGGAAAAAACAGGGCAAATGAAAAAGTGTTACATAGCAATCGGAGAAAAGAACCAGTACGCAGTAGTATTTACCAAGCTTTTTAGGTATGGATATTTGAGGCTAAATGAAATATTATATTTTTTTAAGTCTTTTGAAACATTCAAACAAAAGATTCTCATTTTCATTTTTTTTATTTTAAAAAAAAAAAAGACCTATAAATTTGATTTCCAAGTAAACAAATACACTAACGTTGAAATAGACCAAGATAAACTTTTTTGAGAGGTGCTTAACAAACAAATATACAGATAACGTGAATTTAGAGTCTCAAATAAAGATATCATGTATAGACTGGATGTAGGCATACCCGATTGTTCCAATTCAGATGTGCCGTGTTATATTTCCAAGCCGCTAAAAGCCTATACAATTTTTCAAATTAAATTTTAATGTGTCATCAAGTATTCCAACATCCAGTCTCTGATATACGGAAGGGTAAATCTTACCTTTTTCAATGACAGAAGTTGATATCAAAACTAAAATATTCGATGAATTATAACCACCTTTCTTAGTTGCTAATCTTTGCTATTGTAAAATTGGTTTTGACAACACATTCGTGTAGAATCTTATATAGTATATAGTACGAAAATGGGACTTGGCAACAGTTGCATGAATGGAAAATTGGTTTCGGGTTCCTAAGCAACTGAATCCAAGACCGATAATAGACAATTGAATCGTAAATATAAAGTATATGGCTCATTTCTTTTTAAAATGAAGGATGTCAGCATTAATAATTTTCTATCATCTTCCATATTTTAAGGTATACATATAGTAAATTAACTTGGTATGATACCACCATCATTAGCCACACTATAGCATCCATTCTCTTTTAATTGGTTACTTATTTCCTGATCTCCAAGTTTTTACTCTATTAAGTCATCTTAATGTTAGCTTAGTTTTCTTAGAAACATAATTATGTCATTCTATGCATACTCTTACACCATATAATGTAATAATATAGACCATAAACCACCTTTCATTACTTCTTTTCTTGTAGTTTATGAAGAGAAAGGTGACGTGTTATTTCTATTTTGGGTGACTTAACCGGCATTTCAATATTTATTGAACGAAAATGCTGAAACTTTTTTTCTGGCCGGTTAAACTCTCACTTGGATATAAGCAGGACAACCGAGAATAGCAATAAACTTGTATAAAAACATCTCACTGCTACATAAATACCATTTACACGTTCATTTTATATAAACTCTGCAACTAAAATATTTGTAAGTAACATAATTGAGTTAGATTTACAGATGAATTGGACTGATTAAAAGGTTACAAAATAGTAAATAATATTCATTTATACAATATTTCAGGTTCAAACATGGATCGTAAATCGCGCACATCTAGATCAGCAACACTCGATGACACAAACGAAGAAGTTAGTTTGTGGAAACAGATTTGTAACTCATTAGCAAAATTAGAAGGGATCCAAAAAGATGCTGGGAATATAGTCACAAATATTAATAGCATACATGGAGCCGTTAATTTTGACGAAGGTTCTACTAGTTGAATGGATATCATAAGCAGTGACAATAATAATCATCATCATTTACTAGGAATATCATCCACCATAAGCCAAAGATTATTAAGTGAATATAAAGGTGGAATAGAGTTATCGACTACCGAAACAAAGTAATTAAAATGATTAGCTACTTACTTGCCATGGTGAAAACAATGGTTGCTTAATTATGTATTTGGTAGAATCATCCATGATATTATTGAGAAATTATCAGTTTTGATAGCCTTAAGGGATGCTTCTGAGTACAATGGTAAAGTAGACTCACTGCAGTATTTGTTATATACTGCTTATGCTCACATTGAATAGTCATTGATCAGAAAAGAAAAAAGCGGAGAGCAGAGCAAGAAGAGTCATCAAATGTTGTTACTAAAAAGGTTAAAACGTAAGTCTATCCAAATAATAATAGCTATAATAATTATACTGAGGATGATGATAGTAGTGGCATTTTATCGCCTGGTGCATCGGTAAGTATGAAGAGAGAGAAAAGGATTGGCTTCTTTTATCGTTGATAGCAACATCATTAGGTTGCTGCTAAACAACCTAAGCAAAAAGATAAAAATGAAGAGTGGATCTTGGCGGTTGTTATTAGTTACCATACAGATAAAAATAAGTAAGTGGCTATAAATGTGTATTGTTAAAATGTACTAAAATGGAAATATTAAAATAGATACCAAGTAGAGGATGTAGATCAAGATGAATATGGTCAAAGACAGTAAGTAATATATTACATTTCTGATAACTATTATCATCAGTAACACTTGTATAATAAATCAGGCGATATATGCTACAACCACGTAATGTCATTCGAGTCCCACACAGGGATGAGGCGAAAGCATTAGCAGAATACAATACTGGACATGATGTTCTTGCATTGTACCCAGGAACGACATGCTTTTATAGAGCAAAAGTTATGGCACCTCCAAGCAAAGTAAGTGTGGCGGGCGGTGTAAAAAAAAAAAGAGACTAAACATTATTTGCATTATAGAATAAAGATGCCACTTACGGTGGTAACTATAAGGTCCAGTTCGAAGATGATAATGATGAGTATAAATATGTCAGTCCAGAACACGTACTAGAATTACCAAAAATAAAGTAGACGATAGTTTTGGAAACAGTTTTAATTATATATGTATATATTCTCGAATGTTTTTGCCATTCTTCTCCTTATTATTATTAAATAAAACAATATATTTTTTATCGAACCAGTAGCTTTTATAAAAGCTGTATCCGCATTTTTGTTTTAAAAAGATATTATGCAAGTATACGTACATGTAGATATAAGCTTTTTATTCACTTAATTAATTAGCGGTAGTAAATAAGATTTGGCTTGTTTTTGTGAATTTTATGAAATAATCTTTGCCAATGAGCGACCCTTTTTTTATTGATGAAATCAAAAATAAGGTAGTATAAAATCGTCAAATATATAAAGTCATACCAATATGCTAAAATTGCCAACCGAAAGAGTTACTTATTTACTCGAACAAACAGCTTCAAAGACCTAAAGAAAGCGATGTGATAAAATATAGTAAAAATTCATTTGAACAACATCATAGCTTATTATGGAAATAGTTAGGCCCATAATGAAATGATATGCTACACTACCGTCAGAATCGGCATCAATCGGACCATTATCATTGGTTTTTGGTATCCAAAATAAAATTTTACATAGTTATTGCTTGACACATAATAAAATGTAATCCGAGATCACTATCTGTTCTATATATAGTTTTTACGATACGCTGTTTTTGTTTTTTTGTACATAACTACAAAAGTATAATACTTCAAGATACTAAATAGAACTGTAAATAAAATATACAGTAGGAACGAGAATTAGGATACTGACATAATGGCAACAACACTCTAAAATATAGAATAAACATATGTATTGGTTTTGGTAGACATGACATCGTAGACTTGAGTTAATTGATGCCGACAATACTAAGTATTCATCCTCGTGTAGCAGCTATCGAATTTAGTTAAAAATAATTATCAGCTTAAATGAAATATAAAAAAATGTTTTTATATAGTAAAATATATCAAGTAAGAGTATTTTTTATACATAAATCAATCAAAGAGAAAAACTTTAATATTTCATTTGTATTTTCAATAAGGAGCAAGTTCAAGCCATTGTTTTCGAATGGATATTTTTATCCATTTTAACTTTGAAAGTATATTTTTAGAAATTAATATATTAATATTATTGGTAAATGCCTGTTTGAGTAACCACGATCTTTTTTTTTTCGTTTTGCTTTTGCAGAAAGTCTTCAAATAATGAATCAAAAAAA
>VCJL01002111.1:17339-27909 GCA_024139405.1 Backusella mclennaniae | reverse complement strand
GTATTGTATTGTATTGTAAATAAAAGGTTTATTTGTTCTTATTTATTAATTTGGCTTGTTTTCGTCTACTTGTGAATATGGACATGTGTGCAGATGTGTGGAGATGTATATATATATATATATATATATATGTGTGTATATGTGTATATATGTGTGTATATATGTGTGTATATATGTGTGTATATATGTGTGCATGTGCGAGACGATGGCATGGTTTGTAGGATGGTGGCAAAAATGCTGACTCGTCGCTTAACGTCATTGTTTCTGTGGTAACTTTTTTTTTTGATGTTTTGATGATTGAAAATGTATGGTTTTATATGATTTAAAGAGTGCTCTGATAATACGTTTTAGTAAATAGAAAACAATAACAAATAAAATAGCAGTAAGAAATGAGCAATCTTAATTTAATATATAGCAACCAGCATACTATAAATTTAGATCTTGATATGAGTATATATTACTTGCTCAGTAGCCTTCATTAGCTCCCCCGCATCAGCGTCTGCCATGCAAAGATATATACTTATGTACACAAACATTGTCAAACAATAAACAAAAAGTATAAATGATCATTTCACTTCATTTGAGTGATTCATACAAAGTAGTGTATGTGTCATGAAACTAAAATTAAACATTTTACGAAATTAATACTGAGCGATTTGAGTTGGTTCAACTTGTTTAGATTGGCGAGACTGACTGATCTTTGAAACGCCTATCAGTGTATGAGTTTTTTAAGGTGATTGCATAGTTCTTTAAGGGCATCAATAAAGTCATTGTTTTGGTTGACCACCACCTTTAATTCGCTGGTTTTACATCCACCCTTGTTCAATGCTTCAAATACTTGAAATTCCTTGTTCAAAATACAATCGAGGGTAATTGATGTCAACTGAGTATGGAACGTTTTGATCAGCTTCTTCATATGGCCTATGTATCTGTGGACTTGTTCTTGATTTTTCTCCAATCGCTTCCATGTGAATGGGGTCTTCAAGATTAAAATGCTTCAAGTTGGGGTATGTTTTGTAGACATATTCTATACATGGACAATAAAATGGCACAGTACAGTCTATATGTGCAGGTGCAAGAAAATGTTGAGTAGGATTTCGTCAGGCAAATTGTTCATTTATTGAGAGAAGAAAGTGAATTCATTAGAATTTGTTTATGGTAGCAGGTATTTTCTTGTCTTTTTTTTTTCTGTTATTATTTGTACTTAAAAAGGAAATGTTGTTGATTACTCAATGCCAAATATCAAGCCATTGCTTGAGGAGAAAAAACCTCATTGTCGTACAAAGACAATAAATAATCAACAAAAAGTGCATGTTTTTTCCCTTTTATTTACTTTAGTGATCACCACTGATTATCCAAATTGATTTAATTCAGTTAAATATCAAAATCTATAAATTATGATATTTAAGCTTTTCATGTGAGCAACATCCTTTTTTCAAAAACAAAGATGATCTCTAGAAAATATATCAGTTGACCCACATACAAAGGGTCATTGTTGATTTTATGATACCACGTTCACGCCAAAACAAAAAAATAATGCAACATTCATTTTCCGACATAGCCGATGTGCATGTAGAAAAAAAAGAGATGCACAGATCGAAAATGTACATCTTTTTTTTTTTCGACATAATGAAAGAGAGTTGGCTCAATTGTATTGCTGTTTGGATATACGTTGAGCTCCCCCATTTTATTATTGTTCCGATTCTTTTATTTCTTTCTTGAATAAGCAAGAGATGTAAGATAAAGATGTGTTTAACTTTGGAATGTATATAATGTATAGATAGTTGTAAATAGAAGACTATATTCCCTTTTACTTTTTTCAAATCGTCTGTGTTGACAATAAGAAAGCTCGTTTTTGAGACTAAAAAAAAATCCCAGCCATAACCAATAAATTTCCATAAAAAAAGTTTAAAAAAGAAAGGAGGGGGTGTTAAAAAATTTGGCTATAAAACCATTTCTAATTTTAGAATTTAATTCCTTTTCTTTTCTTCTTCTTATATAAAGAAAAAACAGAAAACGAATGAAAGAGGAAATTTGGAGTCCCTTGCTCATTGCCATCATAGCAAGTGCAACACAGGCGTTTGGTATATCACTTCAACGAAAGGCACATGTTCAAAATGCATCAAGTCGAAATGCTTTATGGCTGACGGGCTTCTTGATCTATACAATCTCTAATCTCGTTGCATCAACTTGTACAATTGGCTATTTACCTATTGTTATATTGGCACCGGTGGGTGCTATTGGCTTGGTATTCAATGCTGTCTTTGCAAAGTGGGTTTTGGGTGATCCTTTTACAAAAAGAACTGTTCTTGGTAAGGCAATAGTACTTTTTTTGGGTAAATATATATTGATTTATATATCCTTTTTTAGGTACGGCAATGATTGTATTAGGAGCAGGGTTTGTTGCAGGGTTTGGTACAGTTCCTGAGCCTAACCATTCCCTTCAGGATTTGATTAAGCTTTATAAAAGACCTTCGTTCATTGTTTATTTTACATTGGTGGAAATAATGATTATCATTGGTTTATCCGCTACTCATGTGATTGAGAATCTGATGAAGAAAAGGCCAGACCATTGGTACCATCCCGATTTAAAGATGTGGCTCGGTATTAGGTAAAGTATATAAGATGTACATATATATAAGAGAAACTAACGTTATTCTTTAAAGTTATGGTATCTTCGGAGCTAATATTAGTAGTCAAGCCATGCTGTTTGCCAAGAGTGGGTTAGAGTTGCTATTGCTGACTGTGTTTCACCATGACAACCAATTTATTTACCCACTCACATGGGCCATTGTTATTGCACTCATTTTTACTGCTGTTCTACAGGTAAAGAACATCCTCATTGTTTATTCCCCCACTCATTACTAAACATTTTTTTTTTTTTCTCTAGCTGTATTATCTAAATCGAGGTGTTCAGCTTTGTGATACGATCATTTTAGTGCCATTGAATTTTTGCTCATTCAATATTTCCTGTTTATTTAATGGATTGGTATATTATAACCAATGGGATCGGTTATATTGGTGGCAAGTGATTGCCGTACTCTTCGGTATCACTGTTTTAGTTTGCGGCGTGCTTACCATTTCATTACAACATCCTTCCAGCTCCGTCGATTCACGAGCAAGTATTCCTTATCTCAAATCGGACGATAATACTTCGCTGGTCGAAGAAGGAAAGTCGTTATGGACACGTATGAAATCGTGCTATAGAAAGGATACCAGAATACCTGATGAAACCACAGCGTTACTTCATTCTACTATGTAAATACCTCATTATATACACCACATATTCATACATTATTACTATATATCATTTTTCTTTCTCTTTTACAAATAAATAGAAATAACATTATTATTATTATTATTATTATTATAACAAACATAATATACAAAGAAAAGACAAATGGTACAAATATATATATGCTTTTTCTTTCTTTCTTTTTTCCTCCCTATCATCAGAAAAAGCAAAGAAAAAGAAACTAAAAGTAAACGGTTTGAAGTGGTGGCGTATACGCCCACCAATTCTCTACAAAATCCTTTCTTGTATATTTCCGCATAACGTTCTTTTTAGGACATTCCGTCAAATAGATTTGAGTCCTGCTCTTTTCATTCATGATGGTTGAAATGTCTAATATAGTCTTTCAGTATGTCACAAAATAACCAAATTTTCCAATTTTTTTTTTACCTCCGGCTGAATAGAATTTACGAATCGGTGTTTTTTCGGGCTCGGGAACCACTTTACAATGAAAGGTGTTGGATCGACGTAGGTTCGATGTAGTGTTGGATACAATAAACACTTTGACACGTTGAAAGAAGGGGCGTAAGGATCTTTTTCTTTTGATATTGTTCATTTGTGATGGTTGAAAGAAACCACAAAGACGCTCTTTATATAATCCTCAAAGTTGACGTAGGAGAGGGGCTTTTAACACGGTTCAATTAAAAAGGATAATTAACAAACTATTTTTATTAAATGAATAGGGGTCTCTATCATTTATGGCTTTAAAACCATCGTGTTATCTTTTTTATCATATTTTTACCTTCCCCTCTTTCGCAATTTATTCATTTATTTTGATCATTATTGCATAAAAGTTTTATGACAAGTCGATTATGCATAATTTTTTATTAGTGGAGTCATTGACAGTATTAAATGCGCGTCTGGATGATAGCCATACACTCGAATGACGATAATGATTTCACTTTTTATAGTAAAAAAAGGACATCAATATTAAAAGGATACAAACGGGTAGGTTTACTATTCTATTTTCGTTGTATATATAAAAGCAATTTACAAAAGTGAGAGATATCCAACTCCTTTTTGTGGGAAAAGAAAAACATGATAGGAGACACATAAGCCGTTTTGAGGTGACCAACCTCAGTCAGTTGGCTTACCAAAAGGAGAGGGGGGGGGACCATAAATCATTTATCCGTTACTCATCATCGCTTTTAGAAAATACGTTTAACGATAATTATTATAGTTGATATTGAACTACCATAATTATCAACTTTTAAACTAAACGACAATGGTATTATTAGAAGTGGCTTGAATTAAGGTTTTAGGCTTGTGTCCCACTCGTTTTTTAAAAAAGGTTATTATAAGCAAAGCTTAATAATAAAAGTCCAAATGGTATTAGCCCAAGGAAACATGTAAAAAAGGCGTGCTTTTATGTTTGTAGAAAAATAGTATAGTGATACACTTTAAAAAGATGTTGGTTACAACTTATATGTCAAAGTAAAAAAAAGAGAAAATTTTAAAACAAAGCAATACCCCGTCATACCAAAAAAGTATTCCTTTTCAATGTAATAGATGCAAACTATTCTGTAATAAATATAGTTTATCCCAATACACTTTTACTTTTGTCTGGTTCCTTATCGTTTCCCCCCCCTTTGTTTTCATCTCTTGCATTTTCATTCTCCACCAAATTGTACACAAAGGTTTTTATAGAAAGGTTGGTTTTTCTATGCGGTAAAATTTTATACCGATTTCTACGTTTTCCGTCAAGTCATATGCTTCGACTACAATCCCTAAAGATGTTGGAATAGTTAGGACTATTTCTATAGCCATTTTTCAACGTGAGCATTCCAATTAGAGGATCGATGCCAATAAGGGTAGTGAAGCTTTTTAGAGAGCAGATGTCACCGATAACGTAAAAATTGAAATTTTGGTTTTTTTTTTCTCTTTGACTACAGTTGCTATTAAAAAGTTGCGTACATCAAAAATAAGATATTCTCGGTTCCATTTATAGATTTGAATGAATAATACCACTGCAATAGCAAGTATAGTAAATCTGTCCCCTCCTCCCCCCCTCCCCCTCCGGAAAACACTGCTACAGTGAAAACCATCTGGTTTATGCTATTGAAATAAATTTCTACTTGACAGGTTTAGTTGTCTGAAGGATACTATAATGGATTTCATATTATTTTTAAAACAACTTTAATAGGCCTGGACGATGAAAGACGTCTTTCGGATTCTAAAATAGAGATTGACAAGAACATGGAAGTAGTTGAAAGAAACTACTCGATCATATTTTAAAGGTTAAACATGATAAAGGCTTTTTTGACTTGAAAGGTGGCATGGCTTCTCTTGAATACGTATAGGATCGATTTAATACCACCATACTCAGGCATCATTCAAACAAACTGCTGGTAGATTATTGCTGTAATGTAACTGACAGACATCACCTCTGCTATTGAGTGTTTTAATGATATTATTTTCTTGCATGTAAAGAATATGAATTAGCATATTTGATCTTGTGACCTAGATAATCCAAAGGTGCTTCTGCAGATGAATCCGTTTATCCCCAAGAGAAACCCATGTAATATCCAAAGTTTTTTCATTTCATGTGTATTTTTCATAAGTTATTTTGTCAAGTATGGATTCTGGGTATTCGTGGTTATAAAGTATGAACCTGATTTATTGTAAAAGCATGTATATTAAAGAAACAACACTCAGCTATTCATCTTTCCAATCATTATGATCAAGCCTATGAGACTTTTATTTTTCATTTCACTCATGTATCAGAAAAGAAATGGCTGCTTAGAAAACTTGATATGTCATTAAAATAAAACATCGATCATGTTAAGGAACAAACTTGTCCAATAAGGCAAAGAATAATAATGGTCAAGCACTTCAAAATATTGGTTATAGGTACCAGACCGAACTAAAAGACTATTCTACGGCTATGGAGTGGTATCAACTGGCAGCAAATCAAAACAACATAAACGCCTACAATAATATTGGATGTTTATACTTTGATGGACTTGGCGTATATCAAGACTATATCACTGCTGTCGAATTCTATCTCAAGGCAGCAAGAGACAATAACAAAAATGCTATGTCAAATATTGGCATTTTATTTTTAAATGGATGCGGTGTGTCAGTTGATAGATATAAGGCATTGAACTGGTTTATTAAAAGTGGAAAGGAGCTTGACGAGGTTAAAGAATTGAATCAACAAGGCATTCATCTTACAGAAGAGGATAAAAGCAAGTTAATTTATGGGTTCGAGCTGTGCTATCGCTTAATAGTTATAAAATAGATAAAGCCATCTATCAATTGATCAATGAAACAAAAGATATTATAAGACAAGTGCGAATGAAAAGAGAATCTGAATTAAGCGAGGAAATCCAGGAACTGAAGAATGTGAAATCATCAAGCGAAAAAGAAACCCAAAGACTCGAAAACGAATTACAGCAACAAGAGGACTCATTTGAACAAGAAAAGGAAAAAAGTGGATTATCAACGCAACTGATTAGTAACTTGGAGCAATGATTGGAGGATAAAGTGGAAATTGTAAACGTATACCAAACACTTGTGCAGCCAAAAAACAATGAAATCAAAGATATCAAAATTGAGAAAGAAGTTCTGGAGTTAAAGCGTAGGCTGGACGAATATGGACGACGCTCTCAGCCTTTGGTTTATGGCAGTGATTCCACCAATGGTAATAATAACGCAACCACAAACAGCTCTGTCGTAACTGATGACCAGGTACCTCTTAGTGACACGCCTAATAAAAATCGGTACAACTTTAGGGGGGAAATCAAGACTGAACCCGAGAATAACAGTTCATCATTACACCAATTTGGGAATAAAAAGCGAAAAGTGTCATCCAGTGACTCGTAACGTAGCAATTGTAATTGAAGATGCCTGTATCGGTTAATTACGTGTGAAATGCGTGTATAATACTGATATTATTACCTTTACTTGATTTTGTATGTACAATCTCTGAATATGACAATAGATAGTAATAAACCAATAATTTACATCTGAATAAGGAGAAAGTTATATTTTGATTATACTTTTTTTAAAAGTCAGAAACAGCAGCTTTTCTTTGACAAATGTTTGCTTATTTAGATCCCTTCTTCTTTCATTCTTTTATATTATTAAATATCAATAGCAACATGTTTACAAAAGAGAAACTCTTGGCTCATTTAGAATGTAGGCTCCAATAAACGTGAAATAGTAGTAATAATAGTTTACTAAGACACTTGACTTTAGACGATAAACCTGAAATCGATCAGGATCATATCAATGAAGCAAGAAATAATCATGGTCATACATTCAGTAAGATCGGTTTTGCGTATCAGTTTGGAGAAAAAAACTACTTTAAATCGATGGCATGGTATCAATTAGGAGCAAACGAGAATGATGGGATGGCCTACAATAATATTGGCTGTTTGTATTCCGTTGGACATGGAGTATGTCAAGACTATCATATTGCAATGGAATACTTTCTCAAGGCAGCAAAAATTGGTAGCGCATTCAGCATGGGCAATATTGGCGAGCAATTTTTTCATGGCAGAGGCGTAACATCCAACTTGTATTATGCATTGGCATGGTACCTGAAAAGTGGGAAAAGACCTGCAAAAGTGTTGGAGTTGTATAAAAAGGGAATTTTTCTCAGAAAAGTGGATCAAAGTAAGTCTTTACATTTGCTCTTAATAACAGTAACTGATTTTGTTTTGTTTTTTTAGAGAAAACAATTTATCAATTGATAAACGAAACAAGTGATATTCTAAGAAAAGAAAGAATAAAGAAAGAAATGAAAAACACAGAAGCTCTTCGTGGTCGAATTCAAGAACTCCAAAGCCAATTCCAACGAGTGAAGGAAGAAAATAGATTGTACAAGCAAAAGCTCGCATCATTAGAAACACTCTTCCAGTCACAAAAAAATAAAAAGGTTGCTTTAACCAAAAAAATTGCCCTCTTGGAGCCGTATAGCCAGATAGACTGCAAGCTAGAAACGTTTGAAGAACTAATTGCTTTGATTGTCAACAATGAAAACACGAATGACAACCAATATCGTCCAAATGATGCACAGATTGACACTATAAAAACAGCTGAAATCAAAGAAGAGCGTCTCCCTTGTGAAATGCCAGCTAAAAGAAGAAAACATAGCACAACAGCGTCTAATCTCTAATATACGAAAAGAAATAAACTTATTCATTTTGCGCATACTATATATGTGCTGATTCCAAATAATTCCGTTTGTTTTTCCAAGTTGCTTGAGAGAAGTAGTTTATATTCCTTCATAGAGATTGTAACTTTATCACTTAAATGAATATGGTACTAGACCATTAAATGATAGAAAATGAATATAATTAATGTATAATCAAACGAGTGTGATGTGTTATTTCTATATTAAAACGAGGTGATTTTACTTAACAAGATGTAATAATAATAATAATAATAATAATAAGGAGAACGATGGTTTGATTGTGTTATGCATGATATTTTCATTGTTATATTCATTTATCAGAAGAAAGAGTACACAACTTATTATTCTGCAGGACAAATACGGGCAAGGGAAAACTTTTTTTTTTTTCTTTCTACTATCCTTGTTGTTCCTGGTGAAGTATTCTCTCCACTAAGATCCATACTTTCGCTCACAGTTTCTCTGCTGCCTCTGTCAAAGCAGATGTAACCTTTGCCTCCTTTACATTTAATATACTGATTTGATAGAAGCACCAAGACATTTGTGAATTTAGTTAGAATGTTTCTATCTGGAACAAGTACACTGGTTTTATAGAAAGTTCGGTGTTTTGTGATTTGGAGGCTGTGCCATTAAGGAACGCCGATTTTACAGCATGTGAAAGTCTTGTAAATTATCCAATCAATAGCAAAACAAACAAATACCTTAATTGTTTAACGTAAAAAGTAAAACGGATAAACAAACCCAAAAGACCCGATGATCTGAAAATTAAAAAAAATAACCCTGTGTAATAATAAATAGCTGTTCATGAAGAAGGATATATCAAAATGCATGGTTACACCGGGATTACCACCAAAAAAAATTCGCATAATACAAAGTTTTTGTTTTATAATTAGAGAGAAACCATTACCTCATTGGAAACATGCATGGCTATTCTATTTTGGTATGTTTGTTCTCGAACCTCTTTATTGACATTAGGGCGACATACATTTTGCTACTGTTGATATTATTTTTGACTATTGAATTAAAATCAACTAAATAAAGTATAAATGGTAGATGCAAAAAAAGAGCAACCGAAGTATCTGAAAACAATGATATAAAAAGTAAATGAGGAAATGACAAATGAGAATAAAGAACTTTTATTTAATGCTCCACTACAATTTTTGAGCATCACATCCATATTTGTACATATGGTTTTCGCTATGATCAAAATAAAACCGCTACTAACCTTTAATCTTCATCCAAAAAAGATAGAAAAATAGAAGAGACCCAGTGAGGTGGCAAGACCTTCGGCATTAGGGATAGTGTATAATGAGATTTTAGCGAAGCAACTGAGATATGAAATTCATTAGATCGAAATGACTTTATGAAGAAACACTTTGGTCTGTAAAAATAAACTTTTTGATAAATCAAATATTAAATAGAAAACGATTGATGCATGAATAGATTTTGTTTGTTTGTGTCTACTTTTTGTTTGACATTAGCACAAATGTTTGTTTCAATGTTGGTGTAATGAGGGATGAAACAAACAAATCCAACAAGAAATATACTTATATCACCTATATTTGATATTTAAGTCCTACTTCATACGTATAATTGAGCAAGAGTGACGTTTGTATCTACCAGATCATGAAACGGGATTTCAACCATTTAACAGTTTTTTTTTTGAAATATAGATAGAAAGTATATGAATCTGAAAAGTGTACGAAAAAGAGCGATTTCAGATGAGTCAACGATAAAGCTAAACCTTAACTAGGTTTCTTAATCTGGTATGTACATTTAAGCGTGCGGGAAGAGAAAAAAAATAAAAACTTCCATTATTCTAAAATTAATATAACTTTTTAAACAAAAGACGTGAAAAGGTATCTAATATGGTTAAAACATAAAAATATGATAAACCGGCTTTCTGGCAGAATAAACGATTTGACGGGTAATTCATTGCGATAAACCAGAAAGAATATTCTGTCAAAAACAGAACATGTAACTACTTGTTTAATAAGAATGACCAATCATATTGATTCGTTCTGTTTCAAACTTTTTTTTCTTTTCACGTCAATTCACATACACAAAATCATGGAAAAGCTATTAACTACATCCATCTTTTAACCAATTAAATGATATCATAATCGCGCGTTCACCTATAA
>VCJL01002111.1:6739-16887 GCA_024139405.1 Backusella mclennaniae | reverse complement strand
AAAAAAAAAAAAAAAAAAAAAAAAGAAAGCCATTTAGTTGTTGTTCCAAGAAAAGGGATGACCAATCTTACCGGATTTCTACACCAATTATTTCCACAGCCCATTGTAAACTGTGCATGTATTTTGCGAGCGAGTCTCTGAATCAATTTAGCATTTTTCGGGTCATCTTCGGTGATCCAGAAGGGACCAAAGCAAAATTGGCAGAATGATAATCTGTTTTTGGCTCGTTGACGAATACAGTTTCGATTGCAACAATTGGGTGGCAATGTCTGCTGTTGCCGTTTTACCTCATGGATTTTTGCATGCACTTGAATATCCTTGATGGGGATCTGTTTATTACACTTTTGGCAGGTGATTGTGCGAGACCCACAATAGCTTTCGTGGGAGTGAAGTCCTAAAAGTCGATCGCGTGCATCGAGTGATAATGCTCCTTGGGGAGTTAAAATCTAAAATGATAGTGAATAAACATACTTCATTTGGGATGTATCCATTACTTACATGACAATATCTACATGTAATCATCTTTTCAGAACAAATGGTTCTACGATGCTCGGCCATTTTTTCATATGAATCCGTTGTAAAGACATTACAAATACAAGACTTTTGAGTATGAAAGTAATCCATATGTTTTTCACGCTCTTCTCTATTATTTCCCACTTTATCGCATTGATCGCAATGCCAATGTTGTTCCAATTCCTCGCTACCCTTTTTAAAGACCTGTCGACAGCCCCAAGGACACAATACATTATTACGCAAACAGAAGCCTTGATGAAGAGGTAATGTGCGTTCCAATACCCATGCATTACAATTTTCACACTGCACCTTTCCTTCTGTATCCACATCCATATCCTCGTTTTTAGTGGTTGTGGTAATACCAGATGACTTTGATGCCTTCCACGCTACTGTTGTTTGTTTATTGTACCCGTGAACACCCACATGCAAAAACCCCGTGCTGATTCCAGTTATGTTTACAGCACGCTCCTTATCGAAGGTCAAGTCTGCCCATTCATAGTTTTCCAGCGTAGGTGATCGATCTGTGCCACTGATAACAATATCTAATAATATATAAATAGGGGAATAAAGAAAAAGTTAAACACAACACTAATCCAAGAATGAAAAGGAGAGAAAGGGAGGGGGAGATCATCACAGGATCTTTGCTCATTACCTGCATCGCCATCGAGCACTTTTAATTCAATATCTATTGCGTCCGTATTAGCCTGTGACATGTCCAACTTCCAATAAGTATAAGCGTTTGGCTCTATTTGTGCGTCTACGGTCTGGTCCAGTTGTACTATTTCATGCACAGTGCTGTTGTTTCGTCTTATAACAAGGTCCTGTTCGTTGATTGGTAATAGATCGACTTCGAGATCGGTATCTGTAATGGAAACAGCGTCCTGTGGTTTCAACTGTTCGACCTTAAAGTCATAGGTCTGACCACCATAATAGCATGATAAAGTCTGACCTTTTGAGAGTGCAGTATAGTTGCCACGTAAGTGTGCCTCAAGGGCTGCACGGTAGTCGATAATCTCCCTATAATCAGCTGACAAAGGAATGAGTTGTGTCCATGAGCCTTTTGGGAGAATGCAAAGTCTGATTACGACATGATCGTTGGGTTGTAGACTTAGGGCATTTAGCATCCATGCTGGTAACTGTACATTATCCGAGGAAGAAAATTCTTTTACTCCACCGTGTATAATAGCACCGGAATGAGGATGGCGTAGTTCAAAAGTAAGAGGAGAAGGCAAGGTATTGCTTTGTTCAAGGAGTTGTTCAAGTGCAGAAGCAGGTAATATGATTTTGTCGCCGTGTTCCAAGTTGTTTGGTGCTTGAGATACTTTAAAGTGCGAGGACCATTTAATATCATTGGTATTATCAGTCATTGTTGTTGTATACTTGAATGTTGCAACACGTCACTCTTCTTTCTGCGAAGGAAGATTTAGTTTATTTATAAAAATATTGATGGAACAATCCAGCAACGTTTAATAATCCAATGACGCATCCATTGATAATTATAAAGTTCATTTTATCCAGTCCGAAAATTAAAAAGAGAATCTCGACCGCTTGTGCGCCCGCTTGATTTGGTTGGTTCCTTTTCCTTTTCTTTCATACCCAAAAAGGAAGGCTTTTATACCAAAGTCTGCAAGCAATTGGTTTTTTTTAGAAAGTCAGGATGCTATTGGTCAAAAGTCCCATGTCTATTTGTGGCAGATTCCGCTGTTTTATGCTTTTTTATATAAAAAGCATTTTTTTTTATTTGGATTTTTTTAATTTCTCTTTCTTCGTTTCTTTTATGAGTTAACAACAACACTAGAATTATATATTTATTTCCTTTATATTCTCTCTTTTTTCGCTTTTTCATTCATTGTTATCATCTGTTGTTGACATCATTTATTAGATAACTACCATCTTTTTACATATACTGTACTGTAGATATTCTTATATACAACACATTAAAACACCTCCATCCAATAACAACAATAACAAATAACCATATTTATATAAATGGACTATTTCGCATATCAAGCAAGAAGAGTAGACACAGATTTGCATAGTATCGATTCAACCGACACATCACCTGATGAGGAACCTAAATCTTCAACCCCACTCACACCTACTGTTTATATCCATGATCAAGGCAAATCTCCCTCTCGTCCTACCTTTATAAGTTATTCTCCTTCTTTTTTTACACCTGACTTATCAACAAGTAGACAGAAATCAGACATCATCTCATTATCACCTTCTTCATCCTGCTCTTCACTTCCACCACCCATTATACAAAAGACGCATACTGCAATTCTCCCATCACTCTCACTTCCATCACCATTACAATATAACAAAAAGAGACGATTCAGCAACCCAGCCATCTCTCCAACACCTCGACTTCATGTCTTATTGGTTGATGACAATCCTATTAACCTCACCATTCTATCACGCTTGCTAAGCATTCATATGGCTGATAAGATTGAGCACATGGAACTCGTCAAGAGCGGTGTAAAAGCATTGGAAATATTGCGATGCCGTACATTTGATCTTGTACTGATGGATATTGATATGCCAATTTTGAACGGTATTGAAACAACGCGACACATCCGCTCTGCATCCAGCGAGTTTGGTATTCTCTTGCGAAATAAAGATGTCCCCATTGTAGCAGTGACAACAAACGATTCGAAAGAGTGGCGCCAAACTTATGTCAAGGAGGGAATGGTAAGGGCTTTATAATGTACATTTTTCATTATTCCATTTTCCATTAATCACTTTTATTATTTTAGAATGGTTGTGTTAGTAAGCCTATCTCTCCAAAGGATTTAAAGCAAACATTGTCTGTTGTTCTTGATCTTCATTTACCTTCTCACCCACTTACTCCACCAGAGTAAAGGTCTTACTTTTTTTTTACTTTTTTTTTTTTTATACCATTACTTCTCTTATCGTTGTAACATATTTTTACTATTACTATTATTTTTATTATTACTATTATTTTATTGTCATTCTTATTCTTATTGTTATCACTTGTTTATTATTAAGAAATAGAAAGAAAAAGAAAGAGTTATAATATAATGCTTGCATTCTTATTATATTAACTTATTTTACACACATTGTACATATATATTATTCTATAATAAACATGCTATCATTCTTCAGATTTATTTACCTATGTACTTATTTATCTTTCTTTATTGACATTGAGACGTACTAAATGCGTATATGAAACCATTTGTTTTAATCTAAACCAAATAACATGGTTTAAAAAAAGAAACAGAAACTTGTTTGATGAATGACTACGCTCTCTCTACTGGTTTTTTTTACAAATGGGGGGGGGTTCAATGTAGACTTTCCCTTGTGTAGCAATGAAAAAAAAAAAAAGAAGAAAACGGGACCCAAACAAGCCCCTTTTTGTTTTTGT
This sequence comes from Backusella mclennaniae, assembly GCA_024139405.1. Taxonomy (NCBI): domain Eukaryota; kingdom Fungi; phylum Mucoromycota; class Mucoromycetes; order Mucorales; family Backusellaceae; genus Backusella; species Backusella mclennaniae. The sequence continues at coordinate 12,986 of VCJL01002111.1, read as the reverse complement.
TTTGTTCGAAATGTCCTATTTTTGGTCCTTTCCTTCTGACTTATTTTTATGCCAAGGATATAGACTTTAGAGAAGAAAACCTTAATCGAATTAAAAATAAACTTGTTGTGTTTTGTTTTGTTTTTCTTCCCTTTTTCTGCACCAACCACCAAAAAGAAAAAAGAAAAAAATAGTAAAAAATAAACATTGTAATTATCAAGTCCGAATAAGGTTGTCCTGTCAATTGACTTGATTAATAATGAAAGAAAAAAAAAAACCCTCACATGTTTTACATTTTTATTTTCTATTGCTTGTACGCAGGTCAAATGATGATTTTAAAATAGAGCATTCCCCATCCATTTATTAAGTGGAAGATTCTTTTATTGACAATGATATTTAACCATAATGGGTACAACTAGCTCTGGTCTATCCGTTTTTTTTCTAAATTGCATTTGAAAACATCTATTTGTTAAAATACATGTCAAATGTACTCTCGGTTCTTGTAAACAAATAAAGGACGACACCGGGATCGAATTGCAAAAAAGAAAGACCACTAATAAGTTAAATTAAAAAACTCCTTTTTCGAATTCACAGTAAACAAACCATGCAACTATGGCCTTCATACATTGTGAGTGTGCAATCCGTATGATAACCCAAGTTTGTATAAAAGTAGTAAAGAATTTCTTATAATCATGCAAAAACAAAAACAGAAGACAAAAATCATGCCCTTGTAAAGAAAAAAAAGGGGGGTAAAAAGGTGACACCTAAACTAAAGGGAACAATCATATACCCGGTCAAAATGGGGCCGGTGAGTAGTATATAATAAAAAAGAAGCCTCTTTAGTCGACCGTATATTGTCGTTAAAATAACACTCGTATTTCCAATGATGGAAAACAGTCGATCCTTATGATCCTTGATATTGACGAATGAACTATTAGGATAATAGATGACGACAAGCGATTGACAAGAACTGACCAAGAGGGTGTGAGCCATATGATTTTTATTGCTTTTTTAACTTTTATAGTGTAATATGTTTCAAAAACACACGCAGCATGATTTGAACTCCAGATCAACCCAAGGTTTATGTGGATTGTACATACAAAATGTCATTCATTGCGGCATATTCCCTATCTCTTTCTAGGCACAAACTCTCTTTCAAAAAAAAAAAAAACAGATCATGGACATTACGTAGAGACACATGGATTTTTTTATATTAACCTTGTCATGATTATCACGGTAGTAATTGAACGATCTGATCTACAACGTATAAATACAACTTGATTTGACATAAATCTCTATTCTATATTCTCTTTTTTATTCTTTAATTCAATACAGCGTTCATCGCACAATACACCTACTTCTTTTTAATTCTACTTTATTCACTCTTTTCTTGAGCCGGTCTCACTTTAAACAATAATGATGATCAAACCAATTGTATTCGTCTTACTTTCCATTCTTCTTGGTCTCTCTACTTCAATGCCATTAGTCGAGCGATCTCTCGGTAGCTGTTACAAAAAAGCCACCCTAACTCAATACTGGATACCCAAGGAAGGTGAGAAAGATATGCTTAATGATGGCAAGATCGTTTCTTTGACTGGTACAAAGAATCGTTCTCTTAAAACAGTATCTGGTAAAACTATTGCAAAGGTTTCCAAGACAACCTATGAAGTAAGTTATATTGTCCTTAATATTAACAAAAGTAGCTCAATTTTTTTTCTCAAGAAATTCCAAATGGAGGGTACTGGTATACTCAAAAATGGAATCATGGTCAACTTGGATTCCAACAAAAACACATTTTTAAAGGTCAACCGCAAAAAGAGCCCTTATGGCTTTGGTAGCGATGAAGATAGCCATCTCGACCCTTGGGTCAGCGTTGCTTCCAATGACATCAAGCATGGTACAAAACTCTTCATCAAAGAACTGAAAGGTGTCAAGTTGCCAGACGGTAAAGTTCACAATGGCTGTGTGCGTGTCGATGATCAAGGCTGGAGCTTTGGTAAATGTCAATTGGATTTCTTTGTCCTTCAATTCTCGGCTTATCAGAAATTGGAACAAAAGTTGCCCGACAAGGTCACTGTTGCTCAGAAGAGTAACTGTAAAATCTTGAACTATGTGACAGATTCTGTTAAAAAGTGGGCTGAACTTGATTAGTCTTTTTATGATCTACTCCTCTTCTTATAACTATTTTATACTAAATATAAACATATATGAATACTTATTATAATTATAACTTATGAAATAAACGTTACTATATACACTTTAATTGAAAAAAAATAATCTCTGTTGACCTTAGTCTTGGGTAAATGACTAACATCCAAGGATAATAGAAATCAAATGTCAAATAAGCTCTAAGGTCTCAATGGGTATTGAATTTCCTTTTATGAGATGTGTTTAGATGAGTGCAATCCAAATTTTGACTGTGATTGAGATGTACAAACATATTTACAAACTACAAATCCATTGTACCCCACACTATTTTCTATAAGTCACTTGATTCCGGTAAAGTTAAAGTGGATTATTATGCACATTTTCGTTGAAATAGGATGTACATCTTTATTAAAAAAAAAAACAATGTACTTTTGTTGATCCCAAGACATTTGAGGGAGAGAAAACAGTAAAAACACTAACTTTTTTTTCTTTCAATTAAGCTTTAATTGCAAACTTAAAAGAAATTCAACCTTTAGTATGGCATAAATGAATGATACGCTCAATGCTGCAATCATATGGATTGTTAAAAAGTTATTACTCAAACTTTAAAAACTCAAACTTAAAAAGACTTCCCCCCCCTGGTTTGGTTAAAATCAAAGTAATATCAACCCCTCTCCATCCTGTTTTATCCGTGTTCTCTTCCATGTAATATATCACATCATACTTGATTCAAGATAGAATCACCTCTACTTTATACCCATGATACTACTCCCAAGCATGCTCTTTAGGTACAAGTCACTTATATTTCAACATCTAGACTAGGGCCAAGTTGATCGGATCTGCCAACTTTAAGAGTACGAAACATACTAGAAATATATATCTCTTTTCAGCGGGTGTGAAATAACTGTTTCCGTTAATAAATTACTTATTTGATGATGTCGGCTATTTACCAATAATCCCATATAATGTTGGAGCAAGCCGTTTATTTTTTTTAAACAATAGGGACTATACTCGAATACATTGTCTCCTTTATGATCAATATTAGTCAGAATTCAAGTAGTGTTACGATATCTCGTAGGATGAAAGTACATGTTATTAAGAAAAAAAGGTACAAAAGGAAACGAGGTGTTTGATTGGTTTTAAAAAACATTTATCCATTCAAGCCCTTTTTTTTTGCCCGGGTAAAAAAAATATACCATGTGAGAAAAAGATGGTCCGTGGTATTTTGATTATTCTTTTCAGGCACAAATATGTCCTATTGCGATTTATTTGTAGTTTGTCATATTTTGTCACATTGTAGCACGTTAACCGCCATCTTTTTTTTTATCACATGATTTTTTTTTCTTCAAACAAAAAACATTCCTTTCTTCCTCATAAATAAACGCTAAGATCAAGTTCATTCTTTTTAAAAAAAATATCCCATTTTTCGGATATTTTACATTCATCGAAAAATGAACATCTATCTGTACAAGATTATGTACAAAATTATAGTTTGAGGATAATCAAAATAGAGAAAAGCGTAGTACCCAAAGAGAAAGGATGAAAAACGGACCGACTGCTGGGGGGACCCCTCTCTCTCTTCCACGTAAGCATCCCCCCCTTGTCATGTGTATGCGCCCTCATTTTTTCTTTCTTTCTTTTTTCTTTGTTATTCATTTCTTTTAAATCTTGTTGTAAACTTGTTGGCTTTTGATATTAAACCCATTCAAAACATTGTTTTCATTCTTTGATTTCTGTAGTACAATAGATCTCAAATTTATACTTGGCGTACAAAACAGGGTTTCAGTTCTAATTTTTTTTTTAAGTATTTCACGATGAGACATTAGCTTAAACTCCGATAGGTTCTGGATCGTTTAATATCTATGGAATATTAGTTTATTTTTTTTATTAATGCTTTTTTTTATTATATAATGAAATAGTAAAAAAAAAGACATGAAAGAAAAGTTAATTATGTACAATAATGAATGGATGTAAAATAAACAAGTACGTGTGTGTGTGAGAAAAAAAATAGGGGGGAGAGAGGGAACATTTAAGTTTTTTTTTAAACGTTGTGTGTAATTTGCGGTAAAAGAAAAGATGCTAAAAGGTTAGTGAAAAAGAAAACCAAGTATACAAATCCAATAAAAAATATAAGAGTTAATAAGAAAGAAATGGCGGGTTATAAGAGTTAAATATAATCGATAAGTTTGGCTGTGTGACAAAAAGGGGATAGTTTTTTCTTGAATTTTGAAGTTGCTTTTTTTTTTAGTACAAATCATCATCATCGTTATCTGATATAGTAGAAAGAGGTGAAGTCGGTATATAATTAAGGTCTTGGGGATCATCTTGCATTTGATAGATAGGCTCCGTATAATCAATCTCTGATTTGACTGCCATGGGTGCTGGTGACACTGTCATCGGGGTTGTTACCGACGACGATGGCAATGTTGCAGTAGCGTTATTTGACGGTGCAGATGATGATGATGCACTTGCTGGAACAGGCTTTGTTTTCTTTTTCTTCATTTTTTTAGACTTTTTCTTATTACCAGTGTTTGCCTTTTTGTGTTTACGGTTGGGCCATTCCTGCTTGTATATGATTTTGTGGCGTTCGCAGCGTGGGCAGCGCTTAGGTCTCCAATCCATAAAGACAGCACTAGGGCTCCAAGTCCATGTGGCCAGCTCATTGGTGATGACAGCGTCCGCTCCTGCCTGATCCGATATATCTTGACGGCGGAGTGGTCGAGAACAAGCAATACATATTAATTCCTGATTTAACAGTGATTTTCTGGTACTAGTGGTATTTTTTGGAGTTGAAGGTGCAGATTCATTTTCTGTTCCATCATCATCCTCATCTTCTTCGTCGTCGTCTTCGTCTGACCACCCACACATCTCGGCACTGCTAATGGAAGATAAATCCGACACATCATCCAACATTTCATCAAAGGCTTGGTCGTCTTGATCATTATTGAATAACCCGTCATCCATTTCCCGCTGTTGCCAGCGATAGCCATCGTCCATATCATCGTCTTCCTCTTTTTTGAATGTAGCGGATTCATTGAATCGGGGTGATAGACTAACTGCCGAATCGGCCTTTGACTCATTTGATCCGTCGTCCAAATGTTGATAAGTAGGAGACTCGAGCTGAGTTGGAGGAGAATAATCCCAATTTGCCACTGCATTATGACTCTGTACTCTCTGAGTAGCATCACGATGTATATCTGTATTCACCACAACAGTAATTTCATGTTGATTTTTGCTTTGCTGCTGTTGTTGTTGGAGTTTCTTTTTCTTTTGTTGCTCCTCCTGCACTCTTAAATATTCGGCATCCATAACAGCATCAACTAAAAGATCCAAAGGACAATTGGAAGACCGTCTTCTTTCATAGTTTGGAGTGTCTTGTTCTTGTTGCCCATTGCCACAAAGAAAGTTGATGCTCATCACGTTGCTGTGCTTTGATTCCTGTTGTACACATAACGGTCTTACAAGTGAATCATCTAGGATATTTTCGTCCTCTTCTGGTACAATAGTGATAGTAGCAGCTTCAGTTGTCGATAGACCCATGTCCTTTGGAACTACTTCTTCTTGTTTGATCATAGGATGGTTCACCTCCATTACTGTTGGTTCTTGTTTAATTTCCTCCTTTGTGGTATCCTTTTTTCCCTCATCTTGATCATTATCCATTTCTTCTCCAATCAATTCCTCAAGCGAGCCAATGGAATGACGATGATGGGGTGGCACTGGTTCAGATAACAAGGATGGGTCAACCATTGAGGGTGATTGAATTGTAGATACTGGTTGAGGTGAAGGAGAGACTTCAAGTGAGGCACGCTTTACACGACGATTTTGTGAATGGTCTAAAATAAATAATAACAATGTGTAACACCAAACAAAAACAGTAAGTATTTTTCTGTACTCATCATGATATGTGTTGTTTAACTCCATATTCCGTTTCCCCCCCTCCTTCTCTTAATTATATCATCTGTCATACTCTACCTTCGTATAGGGCCGATTTTCGTTTCCGCGTACTACGTCTGGTACCACCTGGGGCTTCTTCTTCAGTCATTGGTGTAGATTCCTTCGTATCAAGTGTTGCAAAATAACCCGTGCCCTGACTTTATTTTTTTTGTGAAATAAATAATTT
>VCJL01002110.1:39736-54094 GCA_024139405.1 Backusella mclennaniae | reverse complement strand
TTTTTTTTTTTTTTTTTTTCATTATAGTCAAATTCAGGAAAAGCACCTCCTCCATCCCCTTTACCGACTGTGAGCGCGTCTCGTTCAGGAGGAAAGCCGATCGCAGATTCAAAGTATGTCTTGTTACAATGGGTTCGTGGTCAACTGGAGGATTATGTTACTGCCCATATCATTACACAAGTTCAAGACTTTTCAAGGTCTTGGCGATCCGGTCTTGCGTTTTGTTTGTTGATTCATAGACACAGCCCTGATCTACTTCCAACTTTATTTACGGAGCATATACATTCAATAGCAGAAAAGGAGACATGGCATACACTCTTGACGCTGGCTTTTGATGTGGCCGACAGAGATATGGGCGTACCGCAGTATCTTGAACCCGCCGATTTGACTGATGTGGAGTATCCTCATGAACCGTCTGTGATGATGTATATCAGCGAAATGTACAAAGTCATGTCCAACCATGCTCGGCAGCAGGATAATCACTCCAAAAATGCAACTCAAGCAAAACGATTCCAAGATATTTCCCTCGTCGCTTCTAATATAGTTATTGCAGACACACAGCAGGAGCAGAAAGAATCATTACCTGGAACACCTCAACCAGAGATACGAGTGGAGGATCAAGATGTCAATCAGCAGCTGGATACACTAGAGTCCATCATTCGCCAAACAGAATCTCCAGATGACAATGACGATAGCAGCCTGAAGCCTCATATTCTTCTCAGTCACATCAATTACATGATTGAAAGACTGGATCCTAATTCGGATGAACGACACGCACTCCTCAGCCGTTACAATCAATTAAAAGCCGAATGGGAGTTGTTATCCAAAAGAAGAGAAGAGTCTTACCAGAGCAAAAAATTAAAGGATATCGATCAAGCAGCGCTTGCTTTAAAAGACGTGGCACCCAAAAACAAAGACACAGGGTCGCCACTTCATCCGCTGGACGGATCACAGGGTAGTATCGATGAATTTGGACGTTCCTTGTCCTTTGTACGCAAGTTGATTGATGCGTTTCAGATGAACGACGACGACGACGAAACATACGCTCATCTTGTATCAGATTTGCGTGACAAACAAAATGAATTTGAATTGTTCAAAAGAGGAGTCACATTCGGTCAAATCACTACGGCCATATGCGATGAACTCGACGCCATCCAGCAATTAATGATGGACAGCGAATCAAAACCAGTCAATGATAGCATGATTCAGAATCTTGAAGAGAGAATTAATGTAGTGAGCGGGACCATTCAGGGTATTCGGGAAGAGTACACGGATTTGCTGCTGGAGGATACACTTGCCGACTTTCATCAACGTTTTATTGACCATATTGACGATATTGAAGATCGATACCAAGTTGTACGCGACTGGGTGGATCAAGTCAGGAGATGGTTTTTAGAAGCCGAGAGGATCCGCGCCTGGATTGATAAGCACATCAACATCATCGAGGAGAGAAATGAAGCAGATATGTTTGACCCGCTTTCTCGCGAAGTCAACATGCCTGATGCAACTATTGTTCGACTTCACGAAGAACACGAAAAGCTGAAACAGGAAATTGAGCATTTCGACTCCGATGATATGACCCGTCTTCGTCTTCATGTGAAAAACTTGACAAATGCTACATCTGTCGATCGTCAAGACAAAGAGCTGAGTCCTGCAGATACAACGACCATTGAAATTACCTTGACAACATTGAATAAACTGAATCGTCTCACCCAGTTATTAAATGAACGCTCTCATTTAATTCAACTCTTGCTGCTACGTGTCAAGTGGGAGCATTTGTTTGGTGATGCCGTGCAGTGGATTGCTACTACAGACGGCGAATTGGAAGCATTTTTAAAGGGAAAGGCGCGTTGGTCTGAAAAGGAGGAAGACTACAACATCAACTATACGGAGCAAGAAAGTGGTGGTATCGAGCAAGTCATTCAAACGCTGGTGAATCTCGAAAGAAAAATCGCTGATTTCGACCGCGGTACCTACTCCGACGTCTTGGATGCATTTCAGGAAATGGAAGACCTGAAATCTAATGCTTTGCCAGATTATTTAGAAATGCGCCAGTCCGGCTTTGAAAAGGCATTTGAGGACTTGATGAAACGATCCGCGTTCAGCAGAAAAGTCGTCGAGCAGCTCTTATCCATGATTAGCACGGTTGAAAAATTCAAGGAGCTCCGTGATGTAGGAGAGCAGCTGCGTCAATCCATGTTGGTAGATGCATCTGGTCAAGAAGAGGGCAATAATGATGATGATGATGTACAGGCAGAACGGGTACAGCTGTTTAAAGAAGAGTCAGCTCGTCTCATTACAAATGCAAGTACTTGTATTCCTTACCCCGCTGTTCCTGAAATGTCTACCGCTATTGGGGCCAACGATGTCCATGATAACGAGGTGACAAACGAAGCCATCAAGAGCACTGTCAGTGGTTACAGCATGACCCTTGCACTGATCGCGGATGGTCTAGATCAACTTTTGAATTCACGATACCAAATCATGTCTCTTCAGCAGCGTGCAGACGATGCATATGATGCTATGGTGCGTGCTAAATCATGGATGGATGAAAGAATCAAGATGTTGAGCAAGCCTCGGTTTGATATTGTTCTCTATTCCTCTGATCCTTCCAAGGCGGTTGGTGAAAAGAACATTAGTACCACAGATGATGAAGATTTTCTCCGTCTTGACAAGGAGCGTGACAACATTGCATCTCGCTTACAGCAAATGGAAGAGGATGAGCTGGCCAAGTTGTTTGAAACAGTTCGAGTCCTTGAAACCGATGTAGATGCGTCAAATGCTGTTACCATTGATAGAAATCGACTGATTGATGGCGTGGAGAATCTTGAAAAAAGTCTAGAACAGCTCAAGGATCTTTTATCAAGGCGTCATCTTGAGTTGGATACATTGAAGAAGCGTATCGATTGGGAGAACCAGTACTCAAAAACAAACAGTTCTGTCCAAACGATTGCGCGAAAGATGTGTGATTTCAATATAAAGAAAGCACGTTATGATCCTGCAAAGGAGAGTGCTGAAAAACCTTCTTATGCTGGTGATAGTGAGAATCTTCAGTCCTTTCAGTTTCTTCAAGACAAGGTGGCAGAAATTGGTGATCGGCAAATCATATCGCTCTCAAGCTGTTATCAAGACATGGTCATGAGCTATTCGGTGCTTCTGAATGGTCAAGATGCTTCTACCAAAAATATATCCACTGAAGCCGAGTCTGTTTTGCCAGAACACATATCGACAAAACAATTGGAGCTGAAACTGAGGTATGAAGACCTTAGGGCACTTTCCAAGTATACGTCGGACCTGATGACTCAAAGATCTACCATCACTGAATTCCTTTTACGTGTCCAGGATGCGCGCCATGAGGGTGAAAAGATCAAGGACGCTATTTCCAAAAAGATTCGTCGTATCATGGTCAAAGGTGAGGATGGCCCTGCTTTTGATTCTCGTGTAGCCAAATTTAAAGACCAAGTCGAAAAGATTTGGCAAGAATGTGGTGATGCCATGCCATATCCTGTCTACAATGGTAGTTGGCTACGCTCACTTCATCCTTCAGAGGCCGCTTCGTATCGAACTCAGGTCAGAGCTCAGGTAAAGGCGCTTCTGGATACCAAAATGGATGACTTGCGTACTTTGGAAAAATCAATTGATCAGTTGCTGGAATCTTATCAAAATGCTGATCGCATGAAATCTCTTGTGAGTCAGTATGAAGAGGAGGCTTCCCAATTGCGTGATTGGGTGGATGAGCAGATTAGTGTCCTCAAAGCCCAGCACGTTGATGTATCCGCTGAAAATTTGACCCTGGATCCTGACCATGATATTGCCGACTTGAAAAACTTTAGAGATGATTTATTCTCAAAGGTGGAAGAGTTTGAAAATAACCGCGTCAAAACACTGCATGACAAGGTTGCACAGATTGTACAGGATTCAATTGAAAAGAAACAAAACCAATCAATTGATGTCAGTACAGCTGCAAGAAGACTGGGTGAAGTGATGGAGCATTTGTCACAACTGAAGCTTGGTTTGTCTGACCAGGCCGTTACCTTGGAAGCAGCCAGTGTACGAGCAGAATGGGAAAATAAGCTGCAGCTTGGTATCACTAAATTGGAGGAGATGAGCGAGCAACTTCGTCAGTTTACTATAAAGAAAAACCGATGGATCGCACAAGATAACCTGACAGAAAGTAATCTCGTTGTATTGGAAAATGAGCTTGACCAACTCATTGACCAGAAAGATGATTTCTTGAAGACCGTACTACCTGACATTCAAAACAGCTATGATGCCTTGACAGAGTACTTTCCTCAATTATCAAGACCCATGGCTACACCTGATCATCTTGAAGCTCAAATGGAATCCATCAATCGAACCACCACTCGTTTGCAGGAGAACATGTCTATCCGATCTAAAGAGCTGGACTTGATTAAACAGCGTCTTCGTTGGGAGGATACTGTCAAGGATGCTTTGGATTACCTTGTTCGTCAAGAGGTGGTGCTTGAAACCTTTGTGGAAGAAAAGGCAAGATGGAGCAACAAGGTGGACCCCCACGAGAGCGACGAGGAGAAACTGCGTACTGAATGGGCTACCATCTATCAAGACTTTGAATCCTACAAGGAAAGGGTCATCCACTCTATCCAGGACCGTTATACACAGATTGTCAGCGAAAACACCGACAATATGTACAACAATGCCGGTTTTATTTCTGAATCCTTTACCAAAAAGAAACACGATATGGATGATGCCACTGATCTTATGGAGTACAACCTTAAATTCTCAAACGAAATTGTTTCCCAAAGGTGCTTGGTTTCTGCCTTTATTCTTCGTACCGCTCAATTGGAACAATCTGCAGAGCTCATTCGTGAAGAGTTTATCAATACAAAGGGGTCCAGACTGTTGGAGGAGCATATGGAGCGTCTACAGAAATTCAAGTTGGGCATTGAAGATGTTCGTGATAACCTTGCTGCAAGCATTCCCTATCCTGTGCGTGTGCTCAAGGCAAGTGATTCTGTTTCCACCAAAGCCAAACAAAAGGATGAGACGACCAATTCTGTGATTCGTGATACGATTGAGGTGCGTAATACGCAATTGGGTGAAATTCTTTCCAGCTTGCAACAGCTTCTTGAATCAAAGGAACGTGTGTCACGACGTAGAATATCGATCCACTCGTATAAAAAACAGGCAGAGGTGTGTGAGAGCTGGATGGATACAAGACGTGAGGTCCTTCGCAAAAGCATTCCTGATGTTGAAATGCTCGAACAGAGTCTCCAGTACAAGAAGGAGGTTGGTGTTGATGTCATTGAAAAGCTAAAGGATGCAGTGACCCAGGCAGATAGTGTGGAGAATGCAATGAAGGCACCAGATACGGTACTATCATCATTGAATACCGCCTTTGAAAAATGCAAGAGCGCTTTTGAAGACAAGTCCCTTGACGACGAAGAGTTGAGAGAGGATGATCATGATCAACTTATTGAGGAACTATCAAGTACCGTGGAGCCTACTCAAAAACGACTTTCTGATGCATGGGGTGAGTTGCTTGAGGAAGCCAATAGCACAAACAAACTGCGTACTTCTCTTTTGATTGAGAGTAAAATACAGCAATGGATCTCTTCACTCAATATCCTATTGTCTTTGGTCCAGCCTTGTTCAAAGCAACAAGTCAAAAGCGGTGAAACTGTTGTTGCGGATGATGTCTTATTGGAGTGGACAACAAGGTTTGATCAGTTGAAAAACAAGGATTATCAAGCTCTCTCTGGTGAGGTGGGAGACTGCAAAGACCTTCTCGGAAAAGCGCAGGCAGATGTGATTCAACCTCTTTTTGATCAAGGCGAGACCACCATCCGTGATATATCAGGTTGTTTGGATGCTGTTCAGAAGAAGAAGAAACTTGAGCGCTTGATCCAAGCTTATAATGATGGTATTGTTCACTTGCAGGATCTAGTTGACACTGAAATCAAGAATTTGAAGGATATGCAAGAGCAGTTTGGTGTTGTTTCTACAGAGTCTACTGAAGCTCGTGCTACTCAGCATCAGGACTTTGCCAATCAGTATAAGCAATTTAATGGTCGTTATGGTGATATCCAGGATATATATGAAGACATCAACGAACAGCGCAAGCACATTGATATCGATGGAGATGAAGTGACCATTCGAGACGCTGTTGAAGGTGTATGGAGCCAACTGAATGACATGATGTCTACTATTTCCAGCTTATTGTCCCGCACCTCCAAATGGGTTACTTATTTTGACAGACTCTTTGTTTCGTTGACAGAACTTGAATCTGTAAAGAAATTACTAGAGAAAGACGCGATTGTCAATGACCAACTTCAGGATGCTTCTTCACGTCTGGACAGTATAAAACTAGTGGTCGAGTCACAGTTTGACGCCAAATCACTTGAAAATGATGACTTGTTGGATGATCACACCAATCTTGAAACGTTTGAAGCTCAGCGTGCCTGTCTTGCTACAGAACTGAAGGATCTACAGCAGATTTTAGTTGAAAAATTGGAGCATAACGAAAAATTGGAACTGGTACAGTTTATTAAAGATAGTATTAGTGACATGTGCAAGCTATGTGATGCCCAGCTTCAGGATTCAAAGGGCCATGTTGGTACAAAACTTGGGTCTATCGAAGATGCTATTAAAAACGAAAAGGTCGAGTCACTTCGTTCCCTATCAGATGAATGCATGCATTTCTCCAACAAGCAGCGTGATGTGTTGACAAACTGCGACAATAATCTCGAAACATTACAAATTTCTCAGTTCAATACACTTGAATCCAAGTTTAACTACAGTAAAGAGGACATTGACCTATTGATTCAGCCATTCGTTTCTTTGACAGGCGAAATCCAAGCTTCGATTGAGTCTGAAATTGTCTCATCACAGCTTATCAGAAAATTTTATCAATACCTATTGTCGCACAAAATTGTTTTGGATTCCACCAAGAGTATCAAACAGGAACTTTTGGGTTCTGTTAAAAGTATGGACGAGTTTGTAGAAATGGAGACACAAGTTGAATCGCTAGAAGATGGTGTCAAGGACTTGCTTGATTTGGGAGCTGGTATAACAACATCATTAATTGAAAAGGAGTCTCTACATGACCTATCACTTTTGGTATCATCCACCTTAACTGCCAAAACTACCAGTGTCAATGACGAATGGGATTCTTTGAAGGCCGCATTAGCAGACGTTAGAAGTCGTATCGAAAATGATGAAAAGTACAGACGACTTGTTTCGAATTTGGAAGATACAATTCAGTTTGTTAATGACATGAAGGACAGAATAAATGGCCTCCAATTAACTGGTAAAGGTGTCCCCTCTGAAGAGCAAGAACTGGAAGACATTACCAACGAAATCAGTCACAAGCTAAACAAAAAATCCAAAGAAAGATGCCCATTATTGGAAGTCAACGGTCTGGTAACAGAGCAAGTCGAAACCCTTCAATCTCAGCTGGAAGATCATGTCAAGGAACTACATAATGTACTATCTATTAAGAAGAAGGAAGCTTCCGATGAAGGTAACATTGCCGACTTTATCTCTATTATTAATCAATTTGAGGAACAAGCATCGCTTCTCTCTTCTGCTATTGAAAATGCGGCCCCACACCATTCACGTGTGATACACAACAAATTTGTTAAAACTGATCTCCAGTCATTGCTCAAGTCTCTTGTTGCTTCTTACAAGCTACACAGACAAGAAATCAATTCCATATTGGAAAAGGCAAACATAGAATCAAAGAAGCAGTATTTGGATGATAATGGTCGTGTATCAGATAGCTTATCCAAAGCGAAAAATAAATGGAAGCAACTACAAAGCAGAGCAGCCGCTCGCGAAAGAGAATTGCAGACATGCATCAGCCAACTTGATCATGAATTTTTCACAAAGCTTGCCGTTGCCAAAACCACTTCACAGACAAGAAAAATCAATCAGGCCAAGATGGTGCAAAGAAGATCGCCCCTTCCTCCATTAAGTAGCCGAAATTTACACCAACACACGTTGGCTCCTTCCAATATGACAAAACGACCATCAAAGACACCTATTTCTGCTTCATCATCTTCAAGCCGTTTATCTCAATCTCGTGTGTATGTTCCTGATCCCAAAAGCGAATTGGACATGCAGTTGGGACGTATTATTAATGAAAGTCCCTATCGTCTTATGGTGAAAATGGTGCCTGGAGAGGTTGGCAAGTATTGGTTTGGTGATGAGAAACCTCGCCTTGTATACTGCCGTATTTTACCGAGCAAACTAGTTATGGTCCGTGTTGGAGGTGGCTGGGTCGAGTTGTCCAAGTAAGTAGTGATGAAATCTTGATAATGTGCACTCTAACTAACTATTACCTCCCTTCTCTTTTTATCAACTATTAGGTTTTTAAGAGGTACATATTAAAAATTTAATGCTGTGATTTGCTCAAGACTAAACCATTTTTTTTTTTTTTTAAGATCACAATCTTACAGAAGGTGCTTATTCAAAACCAGAAACGCATGAAAATAACAACCGTTCTGAAACCCCATCCTTCCAAGAAACGTATCTTCAAACAGTCCGAGCAACATCCCCTTCAGGCAGAGTGACGATTCGTGGCGGCGGCGGAACTAGCAGTAGTTTAGCCTCTACAAGATCGTCCAGCAAATCATCTGGAAGCAGATCCAAATCACCCTTGTCCGGCTATGTGGAGGGTGATAAATATGTCAGCATTGATGAAGCTGGAAACCATGTATTCGTCAAAATGAAAAAAGCTGAAGACGATGCTAAAACACCAGTTGTAAAAAGAAAAGTAGACCATAGTTAGTTTAATACCCTTCATTCGTTAATAATTTATATTCAAAATGAATAGTATACCAATTTATTTATTAAAATATTATACATTGCATTTTTATTTATTGTTTTTATTTTGAAAAACACACAAAAAGTTAATTTTCATGTGATGCATGTTTGATATTTTTAGATTTGTTCAACAGAACCGTTCCTGTTGTGCTACATATAATGCATTCTACTTTGTTTAAATATATGAACATACTAGATGGCATCCTAGAAAAAAGAGCAACGTGTATATCATTATTGTAAATATGGTTCATATTTGCTGTTAATTATATAATATAATGATTGGTTCCCTTTTTAATAACAAGCCCTTTCAACATTGGTGTTACTTGGAGGACAATTTAGAGTTCGGAACGCTGGTGCCATTCATTTTTTTTTTTTTTGATTTTAATCAACTATACATGCTCCCATTCGGTGTGTACACGGATCACATCAACAGCAATAGCAATCCTTGGTATTATACACAAAATAAAATAATATATATTTTTTTCAATCTCACTATGAAACTGCATAAAATCCAAGAATTGAGCAAAATTCACAAGGCATTTATAGAAAAATATGTTTCTATCAGTCTCGCATAAACTTCAAGAATGTTGCAAAATTCACAAAGCATTTATAAAAAAAAAATTATTAATCGAATAAACATGGATATTAGCGTGCGTGTGACTCGAATGTATCTTTGCCAAGGTGTATACTGGCATGAGAAAGAAATATCAAATATAGCAAGATCTGAATTTTCGCCACAATGATTTATCCTCACCATGCTTTAAAAAAAAAAGTGAAAGTAAATTTCGAACTATATTTGGTGTGACATATTAAATAAAATGATATATAAATCGCATATGTCTCAAGTATTATTTTTTTTTCTCTTTTCTTTACATTTTACTTTTTCTTCAACAAAAAAAAACATTGATGCCTCTTCCAACTGTTGCTATTATCGGATCAGGGTAATGTTTACAAATTCAAGTAACCTGAAATTTTGACTGAATATGTCATAATAGATTTAGCGGTATTGCTGCCTTCTATCACCTCCAAAAAGAGTTGAATATCACCCCTCAGCTCTATGAAGCTACAAATGACATTGGTGGCACATGGAGTTATAACACGTACCCTGGCTGTGCCTGTGATGTGATGAGCCATTTGTACTCTTTTAGTTTTGAGATGAATCCAGGTAAGCTATTGAAATGAATTTATGGTATCATCAAAGACTAATTTGCATCCCCCCCCAATAGACTGGAGCGAAAAATACAGTCCCCAAAAAGAGATCCATGAGTATATGAAGATGGTCGCTAAAAAATACAATGTCTATAAGCACACTCAATTTGAAACCGAAGTGGTTCGTACCTCATGGCTCGAAAGTAAGAAACAGTGGGAACTTGAGTTGAAGGTTCAGGGCCAAGAAACCAATCAACTTAGATACTTTGATTTCATGTAAGTTGAAAAAAAAAAATTAACTTTTTGGTAATAACAAGTATGTGTCATGTTAAACTATTTTTTGAAATAGTTTCTCGTGTGTCGGTGTTTTGCGTGTTCCCCATGTACCAAAGGAATTCCAGCCCTTCGAAGGAAAAGTAATCCATTCTGCTTACTGGGACAACACATATGATCTCACAAATAAAAGAGTCGGTATTATCGGAAGTGGTACCAGGTAAAAGGGGAGAAGAGTGGGAAAGGACGCTTTTTTTTTCTCAAAAAAAAAAAAGAACACTAAATTAATATTTAATAACAGCGCGGTTCAGATCATTCCCAGTATAGTCGATAAAGTTGGCCATCTCTATAGTTACCAACGTACTCCAACATGGGTCAGACCAAAAATCAATGGCAGATACTCAAGACTGATGAAGCTGATTTTCCGTTATGTTCCCTTGATTCTCTACATCTATCGTTGCTTTATTTACTTGAGAAACGAGGCCGCCTTCCCTGTCTGGGGCAACGTCAATTCTTTGTTTGCAAGAATTGCTCGTAAAGACAATGAAAAATACATCACTTCAACATTAAAGGCCAAAGGAAGAGAGGACTTGATGGGTAAATTGATGCCTAACTTCAACCTTGGTTGTAAGCGCATTGGTCTTTCGGACGATTACATCCCAGCCCTCTGCTCACCCAATGTTTCCGTTACCAATTCTCCTATAAAAAACATCCAAGGAGATACGATTACCACAGAAGATGGAGAGAAAAGTAAACTTGATGCGTTGATTTTAGCTACTGGATTTGATGTTACTGGATTCCTTGGACATTTACAAGGTATGAAAAGATGATTGTATTGACTGGTATATAATTACCTATACACATTTTTTTTCTCCTAGTTTATGGAAAGGATAATGTATCACTTAACAAGTTGTGGGATAATGATATGGCCAAGACCTACAAGACAGTAACCATCCATGGCTTCCCCAACTTCTTCCTTATGCTTGGTCCTGGATCTGTTTTAGGTCACAACAGTGTTGTTACTATGGCTGAACTGTAAGTTGTATACACATACTATTGAAATTAATAATGACACTCTCTTATAGTCAAATCTTGGCTGGTATTAAGCAAATGAAGTATCAGATAAAGCACAACATCAAGAGCATGGATCCCAAGAAGAACTCTCAGGAAAAGTTTGTTCAGGAATTGCAAGCAGGTTTTAAGGGAACAACATGGGCTTCGGGTTGTAGATCATGGTATTTAAATCAAAAGGGTGAAATCCAGGCTCTTTGGCCATGGAACGTTACTAGATTTTGGTGGATGTTAAGAAGCACCAATTATCGTCTTCATTATGAACAATCAAGTTAAACTTTATGTATTCAAATTAATAAACTATCATTATATCCTATACAACTTGACTTTTTTTTTCTCTTTTGTTGTAAAAAAAAAAAATGACACGGAAAAGACGCTTATTAAGCCATTTTCCGTGATGATCATTAAAATAACGTGGTAATAAGTATTCAAATTATGATGTGTGCATTCATGGTAAACGTCTCAATGTTTTCTTACAATTTAGCGAAAAAGCTTAATTCATACTGTGTCAGTTCGAAAAAGGAAAAAAAAAGAGTTCATAATCTGAGAAATATGTGGCCATATTTGTGCAACATTCACAAGCACTTTTTTCTTAAGGAAAAAATGATAAAAGCAGAAAATTCGAATTCGGTTGCTTATTGGACCGAATAAGAAATAATGTACCGAAGACACTTTATTTTTTAAAGCGCAAAGCGGATATTGAGCGAGCCATTTTGTAAGTCCCTTTTTACTCCATTTGGAATATCTGATATTAAACGGCCTCAGCTTTCAGAAATTGACATAAATTTGCTGCCAAGGCTATAAAAAAAAGAACCAGACCTACCGGTGTGTAACCCTTTTCTTTTATTAGGGTCCTATAAAAGACCTCTGCTTTTTTAAACATTTCACTTTATTTCTGGTATTTTTTTTCTACAATATATTTTCCCGAAAAATAAATAAATCAATTATGACTAAGCCTACTGTCGCAATCATAGGAACAGGGTATGGATGATGATATAACTAATATGCTCTTAATTAAACTTATATTATGTACAGATTCAGTGGATTGGGATCTGCCATTCAACTCAAGAAGCAATTGAACGTTGACGCCGACTTGTTTGAAATTACCAAGGATATCGGAGGCACATGGAACTATAATACATATCCAGGAGGTAATGATTTGAATAAGATTTTTGAACGTGTGAAATAAACTGAGCAGTGAATGCTAATGGTCACGTTTATAGCTGCTTGTGATATCCCTTCACATTTGTATTCATTTAGTTTCGAGCCGAATCCAAGTAAGTTAAAAATGATGGATAAAGAAGAGGACATTATAGTAAACAGTGCTTTAGACTGGAGTATGGAATTCAGTAAACAAAAGGAAATCCATGAATACATGAAAGGGGTTGCTAGAAAATATCATCTTTATGAAAGAACACAATTTGAAACAGAGGTGATTCGTGCAACCTGGTTGGAGGATATGGGAAAATGGGAAGTTGAATTGAATCAATATATGGTGAAGGATAAGGAAAACGAGGTTAGATACTACGATTTCATGTAAGCATTGAAAGAGGGAAAATAAAGCATTTTTACATTTTGTTTAAACTCAAACATATTTGTTATAAATGTAGTTTTAGCGGTGTTGGAGGTTTGAGAATCCCTCATATTCCTAAAGAATACACATCATTTGAGGGCAAGCTTCTTCATTCAGCTGAATGGGATAATTCTTACGATTATAATGGTAAGCGCGTAGCCATCATTGGTAATGGTGCAAGGTATGTCTTTTTTTTTTCATTTATGATGATGACTTGTACTCTATATTAAAGTATTCTTTAAATAGTGCAGTACAGATCATTCCTAATTTAGCACCATCCGTTCAGCACCTTTACAGCTTCCAACGAACACCATCTTGGGTCGTTCCACGTGCGGCTAAAACTTACTCAAAGTTTAACAGAGCAATGTTTTACTATTTTCCATTCATTATGTATCTATATCGTCTCTATCTTTTCTTCATCAGAGACATGAACTTTAGTATGTGGAAGAAGCCCAATTCTCGTTTAGCCGTCCTTGCCAGACAACAGATCGTCAAATTTATGAAGCACTCGCTAAGCTCAAATGGTAGAGATGATTTGGCCGAAACCTTGATTCCAAACTTCCCGGTGGGATGTAAACGCATCACCCCTTCACCCAACTATTTGCCTGCGCTCTGTCGATCAAACGTAACCGTAAATAGATCTCCTATTGTTAAGGTCCAAGGAAAAACCATCACCGCTGAAGATGGATCAGAAACCGAAGTTGACGTTTTGATTCTTGCCACAGGTTTCAATGTAGCACAGACATTTGGTAGTTTCCAAAGTAAGTTTTAGTCTATTGTTTATTTCGCACATGTATGCTGATCAGTATATCATAGTCTATGGTCGTGATGGTGTCAACTTGAATGACCTTTGGGATATCCAAACCCCAAAAACATACAAAACTGTTGTAGCAAATGGCTTTCCAAACTTATTCATCATGCTTGGCCCTGGTTCAGGGCTTGGGTAATTATGATAAAAAGATATAGTAAATCATATAACTTACATTTACTTGTTTTTAAAACAGACACAACTCTATTATCACTATGATTGAATGGTAGGTTAAATATTCCAAGTATATACAAATTATTTAATTTATTAACATTAAATATGTATATATAGTCAAGTACAATTTTCTATTAATGCCGTGAAATATATGGCAAAACACAACTATTCTAGTCTTGAACCTTCCGAAAAAGCACAAGAGCAATATTCTTCAGAAATCCAAAAGAAGTTTGAAGGCACTGTATGGAAGAGTGGCTGTGATTCTTGGTATATCAACAAGTTTGGTGACATTGGTTCTCTTTGGCCAAGAACTGTTACTTCATATTGGTGGACTTTGAGAAATACCAATTATGCTAAGGACTTTATTGGAAACTAAATTATGAAAAATAAATAATAAAACAAATGTAAAAATATGATTTTTTGTGCACGTTGTTTTAATATATATTTATTATATATAATGATATAGTTCATTGTTGAGTGTATGTATGCTATTATCATATAGCAA
>VCJL01002110.1:26390-39712 GCA_024139405.1 Backusella mclennaniae | reverse complement strand
TTTTTTTTTTTTGTAGTTTAAAATCGATAAAAAAAAAATAATCATAGAAAGTGGGTATGGTACAATAAGTAGCACTGGGATATTTTAATTTGAAGCCCTACTACTGCTTGGTAATGATGAAGCATTTCTATTAGGTGTAGGTGTACTTAATAATATCTCTACCGCTCTATTCAGGTTATTGTGAGAGGACGATAAAGCTCTAATGATATTTTCCCTCGGATGGTCCGGAAACATTGCTATTAGTATTCTAGTATGTCGAGCAGAAGGTGGTTGTAGTTCTGTGCCGGCCACATCTCGAGCAGTAAGTGTATCAAAATATTCCTATGTAATAAATGTACATATGTACTTTATCAAAATGACCATTCTCTATAACATTGCTTTTCCCCCACTTTTTTTTTTTTAAAGAAGAGACACATACTCTAACACTAGGTGCTCCTTCTGTAGCAGTAGTTGTGGGGATAATAGATGATCCCGATGGTGATGGCGTAGCTGCCTGAGTGCCTGTTCGGGTTGTACGTCTGTTACGCAATCCAGTTGCCATTAAATTATCAACATTGGCCAGACCTGTGATGATGGGGCGTTGTGTAGGTGTGACTGAAGTCGATCTCGCAGACGGTCTCGATGCAAGAAAAGGATCGATAAAACGAGCACTCAAATTCCGAAATATCTTTGGGAATCTCCATTGTTTAATATTCCCAACATCGGACCTATACAATGCACCTGCCAACACTCCACAAATACAAGGTATCAATGTCTCGGACGCCTGTGAAAGTGCCATCTATGTATATACATTCATTCCCTTTTAATCATCACAACATAACCTATACATATATCCTCGTATACATTACCTGTAAGGCGAGTACATAGAATAGTAGTTTATCATTCATAGTGACACCAAACACTCTAAATCTGTAAATAGTAGGGATGATACGATGGTACTGATATAAAATAGAGAATAACAAGGCGTAGCTATGGTAATAATCTTTAATACCATAATCCATCCAATTACCCTCGTAACGTCTACTTACGGCCCTGCTGGTATATATTTAATCCCAACCTTTTCTCCAGCTACCAATGCACCCAATTCCAGTAATGTTGATATGACTATTGATATAAATATAAAGGCCTGCATATATGTATATAACATTAGAACCGCTTTTCTTTACCACAAAATGGAAGATATTTTTACCACGTATTTTGCACTTCCATACTGCCTTTCAACTGTACGCATAGAGTAAAATAAGATGGATGCAAAAAACACATCTCCTGAATTAACAAATGCACAGTGTGAAGTGATTAAACGCCAGAACTATCAACATTAGCTGGTTAATATTCAAGAATATAGATTAGAAGAAGGGCATTTTCTTATTTTACTTGATGATGTATGAATATGTGCGGATTTAACTGTAAATGAAAATATATCTTGTTATTAAACACTGCAGCCGCGATAGAACAACTTGCAACAAATATAACCAAAAACTTGGTTACTGGCAAGTTGTAAAAGCCTAGCGGAGGTTGTTGTCAGTTATTACAAAAGAAAAGACTATTTATGCGTATTCACCTGTAGGACCAACTGATTGCATCTCCCGAAAATAAAAATAAAAACTAAGAACCGGCTATAATAATAAAATAAACCGTCTATAAGTTGAATAACATGGTATTTTGGCTTTACCTTTTACTTTCTATTAGTCCTCAGACGTTGGGCATGTAATAAATACAAAGGAAAAGAAAAAGAAAGAAAAGGAAATAATAATAATGTAAAAATAATCGCTCGTGACTTTATAAATCATTTAAAACATTGGTTCATCCAGTCAAAAGGTTATCAGCATTAATTTTGTTATTCATGTTCTGCGTTTGCTTTGTCAATTTTAGGTCAAGACAGCTTTTATCTTTGAAATGGTCCCAAAACTCATGCCATATTCAGCTTTTCTACTGTGCCAAGTTTTACGTATTATCTGGAAATGTAGTTTTGATACAGTGTCACTCAAATACGCCTCACAACAAGTGTTTATTAGTACTTGTGATTAACCTGTTCGGTTACTCAGCATCCAAACTATCTTTTGAGGGAAAGAATCTCATGGATTGATATAGCCTGTAAAATCTTCTTTTTTTTTTTTTTCACATCACTGTCAAGATACCTCTAAGAGATACTTCAATGATGTGGGTACCAAAAGTTCATATTTACGTTTCGTCATATATCATTTGTATTGTTGCTGGTCGAATGTGTATCCTTTTAGGTCCCTGTTAAAAAACAATGATGCGCCATGATAAATCTTAATAGAGCCAACATTGAATGATGGCGACAGGTAATGAACCAACAAGTCAGAAAAAAGCAATGGATACCAAGAACATATGGAAGAAGAACCGTCAGTGAAAGAAGAAAAGCCAGACTTCAAAGTGAATTAAATCAACAAACATAATATATTAATTACTTAAATCAAGAAGTTATGGATAAAACAGATAGAATAAACTCATTAAAGGATGAAATCGATGAGCAGCATATCTATTTAATGTCGGCGCAGAATGAAATAGACCTCAAAAACATTGAAATCAATTAGTTAAGGACAGAACACGACAAGGTACAAAAATATATGTATTTGTCACTTAGACTTCAACAATATCAGCGGCGCCGTCACAATGGAACAAATGATAGAGGAAGAAGACGACGAAGACGAAGAAATTCTGTGGTTCTCGGTGGCAGATAAATTCAAATTGGGGGTAGAAGACGTACATTGTAGTTCGATAGTCAGTAGTGTGGTTTATTGTATTTGGTTTACAAATTTACTGATTTAGAATTTCAACATAAATGAAAGAAGTAACGTATTTATAATATTGAAAATATTTGTTAAACCAAGGAATAGCAATAGACAATAAACCAGTAATTCAGACTTTTTAGATGTTATGAAACCAGTAGCTCTATTTTTGAGTCTCTTCTTTTGTTTGTTTATTTGTTTTATGTTATTTTCATGTCAAATACAATGAACACGCTTACAAAAGAGCAGCTCTTGGCCTATTTAGAACGTAAATCATAATAAAGTGTATAACAAGTCCAAAAGTGAATAGAACATTGGAGAAATCCCCAAGAAAAAGCCAATTTTGTGCTGCTGAGACTTTTTGAACTTTGTAAAAAAAAAAAGCAATTATAAACAATACATATTAGAGTAGTTTTTCATTATCATCAAAATTATTTTTAGTCTACACATTTGATTCTGAGCATAGCTCTATATTTATTCAATAATAAATGAACTGATAATATTGAAACCGATTAAAAATGCGTACCCCATTTGCTTGAGATAGCAAATATATGGAGTTGATAGGGCCGACTAAATCCACAGTAATTCCGCTAATTCCTCGTAATCTGCCACAGCCTCCTAACTAAACTTTACTTCCATAATATATAATAAAATAAGACTCATAATATGACTAAAATAACGGTTCTTTCTATTTGCTAGTTATTTTTAAACTATTTTGCGATGAAAACTAAAAATAAATGAATACATCAAATACTTCTATCTTAATAAAAAGTTCAAATTGAAACTACTCAATCCAAAAACATGCTGTACCTGGTTTAACTAACTTTGATTTGTGAAACTGATATTGTTTTTATAGATACCAATTGGGATGTTTCAGAAGCAAAAGGTATAAACTATTTTGACTTATCATTTCAACCCAGCGCATCCCACAAATTGAAATTACAGTTCCGAAGTGTTATAGGTAAATATATAAATAAGAATGATTTGAGACTATTTCAGTACTACTCATATCATAAGCTCAATTCTATAGATCATTCTACATAATGTCCTCAAAGATATCCAATTCTTTTTCAAAAAGACCAACATCGGCATCAAAAAGGATCCGAAACGTACTTTTGAGATATGAATCTGGTAATGCCAAACAAAAGTAGTAGTAAAATAAAACAGATCAACTTCTAATATACTTGGTTCATAATTAGAAATGTCTGGAACTATTGTGCTTTTGGTTCTTGCAGCATATTTATTAAACTATAGATTTGCTAGCCAGTGTCTATTTGCTTCGCATGAATACGCATCCAATGCCTATGGAAAAGGTACAGGCGATTGCTACTTTGTTGTTTTCTGGACAATCTCCTTTACTTTTTTCCGCGCTACGTTTATAAAATACTGTTACTTACCATTGGCAAACCATTTTAACATTGCAAACCCTTCAAAGCGTCAAAGAGTAGCCGAACAAAGCTATATTTTGGGATATTACATCATATTTGGTGCAGCCGGACTGGTATGAAGCTTCAGAAACCTAATTAAAACTGACATACTAATGTTGATATTTAGTATAATATGTATAGAGGTCCGCATTGGTTTAGTACGAGCCACTACTGGATCGGTTATCCACATATTCTTATTTCGCGGGATATGAAATACTATTATTTGATGCAACTCGCTTTTTGGTTCCAGCAACTGTATGTTCTTCATATTGAGGAGCGTAGAAAAGATCATATTGCAATGCTTTCGCATCATATCATTACCATCGCACTTGTCTGGTCCAGTTATTATACAAATTTAACAAGAGTAGGAAATGCTGTGCTGTGCTGTATGGATATATCGGATATCTTTTTGTCGGTATGTATCCCCGTTTTCATGTTAAAGAAGCGACAATTTATTGATTTAAACAATTTTCTCCAGCTTGCCAAGATTTTAAAGTATCTAGGTTTTACAAACATATGTAATGTCAGTTTTGGTTTGTTTGCCGTATCGTGGCCAATTACAAGACACCTTTTCTTTTCAATAATTACCTGGAGTGTGGCTAGTAAGTTCATTGTATTTGAGTCTCAAAGTAAAACAAAAATAGTGACCGTTTCTGTATGCATATAGTTGAACCTGCCCGCTACATTGACATGAAATGGGATCCAGATCATGGAAAATACTTTACGATCTTTACACAAAAGATTTTTGTTGGCCTTTTATTAATGCTAAATGTCATTATGTTCTACTGGTTCCTACTCATCATTAAAGTCATTGCAAGACTTTTTACTGGAGTTGGAACAGACGATCCAAGAAGCGATGATGAAGATGAATCTGACGATACGTGGTAAGTTTTACTTGATAAAATGAATCGCTGAGAAATCGAATTAACTTTATTCCAAAATGTCTCAGTCTTGAAAAAGATCAACTTTTATCAGACCATTAGATCTCGTCTACTCCACTTTAATCATGAAAAAAATTAACGGGAGAAAAAAAAATAGATATAAATATACCTCACCATTCCATTATCTTCATTCCACTCATTATAAACCCACTCTTAAGCAATAAAATAACAAAAAGTATATTTTAGATAAACTTATCAAATCAATCATGCGCATAACTTTGACCCTTTGATATTCTCTCGAACTATTTGAAAGACCGAAGTGCCTGTTTTTTTTTTCGTATGATTTTTCATTGCAAGTCATTTTTATTTTAACACATGTTGATAATCAATAGTAAATCAAAGTTATACCTTGATGCAAGATTAAACACGTTATTTGAATAATGAAACTCTATTTTCATTCCTTTATTTCTGATCCATTATATAAAACGTTCTCTGAGGACTCGAAATAATAATAAATATGAATATATTAACATAATCAAAGCGTATTTTTAAAAATCACGATTTAAACAACAATATTTTTAACACCATCTAAAAATTGATCGGGTAACTTGCTCACAGGTTTTCTATGTACAGGATCAACAAACACATGGGTAAAACCACCTACAACACAAGCCAAGGATTCGTCAGCTTGAAAGATGCCTACACGGTAGGTGACACTTGATTTTCCAACTTTTGTAATGGAAAGACCAAGGTGGATAAGATTGGGGTAGGAAGCCGGTGAATAGAAGTTGGCTCCGCTTGAGACAACCAATCCAATAGGCTTACCGGTTGTATCCTGAGGATCCAATCCACAGTTTTTCATCAAATATTCGTTAATAACTGTATCAAAGTAGTGATAATAGATTGAGTTATTAATATGACCATATTGATCATTATCGCTCCATCTTTCAAATAGAATCAATGTATATACAAATTAGGTAAATTCATCATATATGTCCCTTATATTTCAGTGACGCTCACCTCGTTTGAACTGGTAAAAAATATTTATAGTCGGTTCTCTCTCTAAACACTTGCTTTTGTACAGCTTTTGCATTTGAGGCTGCTGTGGTTGGACAAGTCGGTGTAGGGCCAGCTGTTGATAAATGGCGTGCAATAAGTGCAATGCGTTGATGTCTTGCCATTGTGAAAAGAGTTGAGCGAAAGAGACGAAGACGAAAAACACATAAATCCTGACTAAAATTAATTAGGACCTCACGTGACACAACAAAGCTTAAAAAAAAATAAAAAGTGGAGAGTGCGGAAAAAGAATTTTTATTATTGATATCAATTTGGTGAGTGTGCCTTGGTGGCAAAGCTCGAATAGCGAGGGCTAAGAGCATGAACAAAACGACCATATAAAGAAGTAGATCGTTCCATCTTATTTGACTTCTTTGGCTTATCCAGGGAAATTAAATTGGGTTCTGAGGAGCTAGACATACTCGTAGGTGATGCGGCTTCGAATTCGGCTAATTTTAGTTTCGAATCAGTTAACGAATGCTCCAAGTCGCATATCCGTCCAATCATTCTCTTCTCGATGGTAGGGGACAATCCAAAGAGATCGCTGGAGCTATGTCTACGTACCCTGGAGAATGATATGTTGGCATAACGTGCGCCCAGCGCATGGATGTCAAGTAGTGAATCATTGGAATTTTCGTTATCGTTTTTTAAGATTTCCAAATCTTGGACCAACGTGTTATTTTCAAGCCTTGTATAGTGTAGGATACATTTCAGTTTCTCTAGTTCTTGTTTGAGCATTTTATTTTCCTGTGTAGTATCGAGCCATTCTAGATCTTTTGTCTTCTTCTCGTTCAGCACCTCTTCTACGTCTGATTTCATTGTAACAAGCTTTTCAACAAGTGCCATCTGGCCCTCGCTCATCATATCAAACTTTGTCTGAACATGTTCTAAATCTTGCTGTAGCTTCTCGCATTGCTGTTGGAGTTCAAAGTTTTTCACTTTGGTGTGCACCAATTCAGAATGCAGATTTTTTTCATCGCTGCCGTCATCTGCGGGGCTAATCGACATATTCAAAGTGGATTCATCGCAACCTATAGTACTAGCATGGCTGCTTGCTGAATCTGTTTTGCAAAAGGAAACTGGAATATCACTGAAAGAAGGAGTTGTCATATCATCTGAAACAGTAGCGTCTATGGGATCAATGCTGTTGCAATCAAACATTTGATTATTTCTATCATTTGTTTTGCTGTTCTCAGAATAATATCGACGTTCTAATTCCAAAATTGTGAGTTTTAATGCATCTCTTTCACATTCTAAATCCTGCTTATCATATTTGACTTCCAACAACTCCTCTAAAACTAGTTGGTGTTCTTTTTTGAGTTTATTGAATTCTGCTGAAAGACTGGCTTGACCCTTCATATTTGTATTGTTGCTTTCAGGAGTCGGCGGAAGTCCAGATCCAAGTGTAGCGGTGTTATGCAAACTCCTTAAAGAACTGAAACTGGTTCTTTGGTTGGAGGATTCCGGTGACTGTTCAGCCACAGGAGATGTGCTGGCAGATGAAGACCAATCCTTTGACGAAACAGAAGACCAGCGTTTTTTGAGGATAGGTGTTCCTGCACTCGCCGATCTCTTTAGGTCAACTGACTTTTTCTTTTTTGAGTTACGTCTCTTCCAAAAACTAAATCGTCCTGCCAATACTTGTTCTGTTCTTTTCGATTTGTCGGCTTGACTCTCGTCCAACACATAACTCTCGCTAAGCTTATCCATCTTCTCTCTTGTGATGATTCCAGAAAGCGCCATAGCATCTTTGATAACATCGCCATAGTTGTCTGTATAGGGCTCGCATAATTTTCGAGAAGTGACAAAATCTAGAATATCTTCGAATTCAGGTTTTTCCTTTAGGATTTTATCCTGTGATCGTTTCAGCATGGCAATGGCTACTCGCATAATTGTTTCTGATGCACCCTCTGCGAAAATAATATCGTATATACGAGAGACTAAACTTATAGGGAATACATATGCAAACAAAGTCAAAAACCATGGTGAAGCATATATCGTAGCGTGGACGCTGTTTTTGTTGAAATGTTCTGCTAATTCTGGAAGCATTTCAGAGAATAGGCTTGAAAATTGATAAAGTCGAAGCTGCAGGCCCTCCATATTTAGTGTAAACATAGATCGCATTTCATATGTTTCCATTAAGCGTACAAATACGCAGAATGCTTGAGTTTCGTTCATCTGCGTAGATAATAAAATCGAGTACGTTAAGTAGTATTCAATATATAGTTTGAAGCAAAAATAGAATAATTACATTCATTAGAAGTGGTCCGACAAGGAATGCTAAACCTTGGCAATATCCAACATTTAGATCGTATAAACTATATGCTTCTAATATTCGTTTCATTGATGCCTGTCCTTGTCCATTCTCCTGCTTAAACATGTCAATCCTTGGAAATGTTCTTGAAAGGTCTCGCTGAATAATCCGTTCATGGGGTGACTTTTCGTTGCAGAGCTGTCCATATACTGTTTCGAGATGAAGCGATGCTGATTTTGACATTGCCTGCCACATAAGTCCTCTTACACGAGTTGGAATACCGGTTCTTAATTTAAACGATAATAAATGGGGAAGTCTCAATGCCACTTGATCAAAGTCTTTAATCACAGCTTCCCAAAATCCCCAATCGATTCCTTCTGAATTTATCGTCTGTTCATCAGGAAATAAACACTCTGATACAACACTATCTGTTACTAGTTGCTGTACTGTAGAAAAATGTGCTTTAAGCTCGTTTGATTGAATGCAAATTGATTTGGGGTCTTTTTCTAATAAAGTATTTTGACGTTCAATTTGGGCCAATATAAAGGCGGTAGAATCCTAAGGGGTAAACGAAAGGAGCGAAAACAAAACATTTTTTAATTTGAATTTATTGTTAAATACAAGAATATGGAATTTAAAGTTATATTGTATGTTTGGCTATTTTTATTAAAAATGATATATATCTTACCTGTGGTGGTAGTCGTGCATTTTCTTCTTGAAGTCGATTAAATAAACCATCATCTGATTGTAGTATTTTTTTTGTATTGTCAGTTTCTATTTTCATTTTTAAAGGTGGTATTTAAGTATTTATTTATAAATGTATATAACTATTTTTTTTTAAAAGAAAAATAAGAATGAAGGGTAATTGCAAACAAAAGGTTGTCAAAAAAGAAAAGAAAAAAGAGAGGAAGAAGGAAGAGAAATGAGATAAATAAAACGAAAAAAAAAAAGATAAATAAAAACAAACAATAATTTGATAATACATTTATATGCGTGGCTCGTAAAATACTAAAAATGCAAGGGGTAAACTTTCTTTTTATGCAAGGAGAAGTATACAAAAAAGAGTTTAGTCCAACCAGGGAATGTTTGATTAGTTAAGTAACCTTTCTCTTTGCTTAAAAAAAAAAAGAAAAAGAAAAAAAAGACAACAGCAGAAAAAAATTAATGCCATGCAATAAGTCGAGTTAATTTGCTGACAGGTGCCTCAAAGAAACTATAGCTGCTACGTGCTACCAGGACCTCAATAATTGGTAGAAACATTTGTTTATAATCGACATTAAGTTCCTTGGTAAGTTTAACTCGATCTTCCCAGTAGTCTTCTATTACGCCAAACCCATAAAAATCATCGATAGTAAATGTACAAGGAAATGTTTCCAGTAAGGGACCAAACAAATCCATGTGGTTTACTATGTCTCCATAAGCATCGTTGAACAAAAAGTAGACAGGATATTTCTTGCTGATCATTGTTTTGTAATCAATACATGCAGAAAAAAGATGCCTACGACCTTCGGAATTGGTTAGATTCTCTTTAGTGGATAAAACCGTTTTGAGCGTAGATGGTTCCAATTCTAGACCTGCTGCCAATGCCTGGTTGATTGGCATGTCACCATAAAGTTCACGGACAAGAGCTCTCATTAAATCGGACTTTTGTGTGGGGGCCAATAGCTCGAGTAGTTCTCTGCTAGATAGATCTTTTCCGGGCGTATCAAGAATATGCACTTTGTTACCTCTAATTGCTGCCTCTGATAGAGTCAATGTCCTTATATTTTCCAACTCTGCTCGCACTAGCTTTTCGAATTTAAAGTGAAGTACACTGTAAGCATTCGAACCTCCCAATGCAGTAATGATTTTCTTTGAAACTTCATTTGTTAACTGCAAACGATTAGGCGAAACAAATGTATCTGTCATCAAAGCCAAATGCAAATCATTTTGTGATTTACTTGGACTTGTTTGAAATCGTAATCCATATAGCAGCGATCCAAATTGAATATAGCGCTCTTTTCTACCTGTAAGTTGATTGGCCTTTACGATTTTTGTCATTGACGATTTTAGTGATAAACTCTGTTCTTCTTCTGTCAGTGTCTTTTGGAACCATTTTTCAAAAAAACCAGTTTTTATATTCGACTTTGCTGATATTGGATCCCAATCTGAACCATTACTCGGAAAGCTAGTAGGATCGATTATAACAACATCAGAGGGCTTGATATTCTGAACGAGAGAATCATGAACACCCCAGCCATGGCCTTGCTTTCGTTCTCTGATACGTATATGGAATTTCTTTTCTATTGCTCGAAGGTCAAAAAATGTCGACCAAGGTACTTCAATCCAATCATCCAAAGTGCTGCATAGACTCGAATCATCTGTTTTACACTCTTCTTTGAGACTTTGCTTGTCCTCTTCTTCGTACCTTTTCTGTAAAGTTGGGAAAGGCTCCCAGCTGGTATGTGCTCCAAGACGCAATTGTGGCAATATCAACGTCCTTTTTGTTTCAAGAGCGATTCTAAATGCATTACGAACTGCTTCATGCTGACTAGGCAAGTCTCTAAACAAAATAAATAATAATAAAATTTAAAGATGCTGGGAAGAGACATAAAATATAAAGTCAAAATGATTCTTACCCGTGAGGAAAATATGACATGAATTTTTCTTTTGAAGGTTTATTTGATGATTCCATTGGTGGGTGGGATGGCCTATTAACTTTCACAGGAGCTATTTTCGATTTTCTCATATAACGGACTGTTTCTACAAACAAGTAGGTTATTGTAATAAAAACCATCACAATGCATAAACCACGAATAGTGCTCCTCCCCATTTTTCTTTGAAAAAAAAAAGTAATTGAGAAGGGGAAAAAAAGAATATTAAAATGGTTTGGGTCGCCTGTTCATTTTTAAAAAAAAAAAAAAAATGTGTCTCACTGAGTTCACCTCCCTTTTATGTACTTGTTTTTTAAGTGAAAATAAAAACCATGACTTATTGTATTCGCAACTAATTCATCTATCACTTGATTTCTCAAAATAACCAGAGTAGCTATATTTATTTACTTTTTGTTTATCTGGGAGAACTCTTTTTGCAATTTTGTGCGAGTTGGGCAATTTTTATAAACAAATTTTCAATAATAGTTTAGCTGGGTTTTCTATTTCTTATTAATTAGCAATATATGTCAAGTAATAAATGATGTTATCAATTAAAATATTTCATTGAAATCAAAAGTAAACGAAAATATATGTCTAAAAAATGGCAGAAAGTGGTGGATCAAAAGAAGATATTTGATTATTTCTGATTTTAGAAATCCAAAATAAACTAACCATTTTTTTTAAAGCTTCATTTAACCACTGATTAACATCTAAGCCCACCATTACCATATTACCGGGTAAAATGAACAGTTGTTACTCAAGGAAATAAAACATATCAGTGAAACTATGATAGCTCATTAACCAGGCTTGTGATTAAAATAAACCATTCAAAAACAGACAAATGGCGTAAATCACTTTGGAAAAATAGCATCACTTGTCAGTTCAATGCACAAAAGGTTCATAGTATATGTTGATATTATTTGTTTGGAAATTTTTCAATGTTTGAATGATATTTTATTAATAAAAAACGTTTTCAATGTAATTTTGCATTAAAAATTCTGCTAAAAAGTCCTTAAAATGAATATCAAATTAGAAAAGCACTAATAATAAAATTCATTGTATATTTCATGTGCATGTGTATGTGTGTGTTTTCTGAAATAACTTTGTAGTTACTAATAAATAATGTACATAATAAAAAGAAAGAGAAAAAGAGAGAAAGGGAAGATAATCATAATTTTTTTTTGGAGTTTATGAGCATTTTCTTTTCCGTTGTTTAAAGATCAGGAGCAAAGGTAGATTCGAGAACAATGTTAGTAACTCTGTATGGATCAATATTAGAAGCAGGACGGCGATCTTCAAAGTATCCCTTTCCTTCAATGCCAACATGACGAGGAATACGAATTGAGGCACCGCGGTTGGCAACACCATAGCTAAAGTCATCGATATGACCAGTCTCGTGTCTACCAGTCAATCTTTGATCATTATCCTCACCATAAACAGCAATATGTTCCTTGTGACGAAGGCTCAATTTCTTGATTGCAGCCTCGATAGCCTCAATACCATTTTCATTACGCATAGCCTCAGTAGAGAAATTGGTATGACAACCGGCACCGTTCCAATCACCCTTGATAGGCTTGGGATGTATAGAAACAACAATACCAAAGTCTTCAGAAACACGCTCCAAAAGGTAACGAGCCATCCAGAGGTGGTCTCCCATGTCGATACCTTCACAAGGACCAACTTGATACTCAAATTGACCTGGGGCAACTTCAGCATTGACACCAGAGATATTAACACCAGCATACAAACAAGCACGGTAATGAGCCTCAACGATATCGCGACCAAAAATCTTTCCTGCACCTACACCACAATAGTACTTGCCCTATTGAATTGTTTCATTAAAAAAAAAATACTCCTTTAAATACAAATCCTGCGTTTAAAAAAGCATACCTGAGGTTCTGGGAAACCATGCATTGGCCAACCATAAGGCTTGGAAGTTTCCGGATCAAACAACATATATTCCTGCTCAATACCAAACCAAGGATGACTATCGGCATGTGCAGCCATGGTCTTGGCGCAAGTATGACGATAATTAGTAGCATGAGGGGTGCCATCATTATTAAAGGTCTCACAAAGCACAATTTTATTGTCACCACCACGGAAAGGATCGGCAAACAAAGCAACAGGTTGAATAAGAACATCGGAGTCGTGACCCTCAGCCTGGCCAGTAGAAGAACCATCGAAATTCCATTCTGGAAGCTCAGAAGCAGATTTTGGTACAGAGTTTACGGTACGGGTCTTGCTTCTCAATTGATTAGCAGCATCAATCCAGACGTATTCGACCTGGACCTTACCATGTTGCTCAAGAGAGAGGTATT
>VCJL01002109.1:55191-72803 GCA_024139405.1 Backusella mclennaniae | reverse complement strand
AAAAAAAAAAAAACTCTCACTAAGAGAAAAAAATAAGGTCTTAAGTTTTGACATATTTTATTACACACAAGTAAATATTTCCATTTTCAAAACAAGCTTTGTAAAAATGCAAGCATAAAAAAAAAAAACTTGGAGGAATAAGCGGTCTTTATAAGTATGTGGCTTTTTGATCTTCATCTACTCTCTCTTTTGATATAAGATTGGTCATGTTGCGTATATGTTTTATATCTGTTTGGCTTGTATTTATGGAAAAAGATCAGTTGAAATTACTTTTTAAAGAATTTATTTCCAAATTTTTGCAAGTGAAAGAATGTACGGATGTTGTATAGAATCTGAACAAAAATGACTCAGAAAAGATGTTTCACACAATCACGTGTCAATGGTATTTTGATTGGCCTTATCTTTAAAGTACATAGATCCCGACTACCAAGGTGTTTTTTTATGGCCATTTATTATAAAACCTTTGTTTTTTCTAATTTTTTTTTGATTTTTTTTTTCCTTTTTTCTTTATTCATATAAAAACTTCTTATTAATTATTAACCATGTCTGCCTCCAACAATGTCAGTGTTACCGATGGTGCTGAACAGTACAGCATCAACAAGGGTTTAGCCCAAATGTTCAAGGTATGATATTAAACCTGTCATTTATTTAAGTTAAGGTTTAGGGAAAAAAAGTGTTTTATTTATCACGTACTTTTTCATGTAGGGTGGCGTTATTATGGATGTCATCGATGCTGAACAAGCCAGAATTGCTGAAGAAGCTGGTGCTTGTGCTGTCATGGCTTTGGAGCGCGTCCCTGCTGATATTCGTAAAAATGGTAGGTTTGTCAATAAAAAGGCGGCGGTTTCGGGTTGTTTATTATAACCTGCAGTCGCGAGGGGAAAAAAAAAAAATAAAGGGTGGACAGGGTTGTCTACTTTCAAAACAAGGAATATCATGTGTTTCCATATTTACATTGATTATTAATATAACTTTAAACATTGCGTAGGTGGTGTTGCTCGTATGTCTGACCCCCAAATGATCAAGGAGATTATCGAGGCCGTTACCATCCCTGTCATGGCCAAGGTCCGTATTGGTCACTTTGTTGAGGCTCAAATCATTCAATCTATCGGTGTTGATTACATTGATGAGTCCGAAGTTTTGACCCCTGCTGATGAATCCAACCACATCAACAAGAGAAACTTCAAGGTTCCTTTCGTCTGTGGTGCCAAGAACCTTGGTGAGGCCCTCCGTCGTATTAACGAAGGTGCTGCTATGATCCGTACTAAGGGTGAGGCTGGTACTGGTAACGTTGTCGAGGCTGTTCGTCACATGCGTACTGTCACCAGTGAGATCCGTCGTGCCTCCGTCATGACTGATGAAGAGCTCTATGCCTTTGCTAAGGATATCCAGGCTCCTTATGATCTTCTCAAGGAAACTGTTAAGCTCGGTCGTCTTCCTGTTGTTAACTTTGCTGCTGGTGGTGTTGCCACCCCTGCCGATGCTGCTCTCATGATGGTAAGTCTTTTTTTTCAAAGCTGATCAACATAGTTGTACTTATATTATATTATTGTTATTAGCAATTGGGTTGTGATGGTGTCTTTGTTGGTTCCGGTATTTTCAAGTCTGGAGACCCCGCCAAGCGTGCAAAGGCTATTGTCCAAGCTGTCACCCACTTCAACGATGCTAAGGTTTTGGCTGATGTTTCTGAAAACCTTGGTGAAGCCATGGTCGGTATCAACTTGGATGAGTTGAGTGAAAATGAAAAGTTCGCCAAGCGTGGATGGTAAAATTTTTGATAACAACTTTCTTTTATTATTATTCTTTTTTAATTCCGGATCACCCAACCTTTACCATAAAACGCATCATATTCCTTAAAATGGACACATCTCAATTGTATAGAAATTTTTATAAAAATAAAAATAAATAAAAATGGGACATAAACAAACAAATGTATTAATACGTCATAAAAAAAGTGTTGGAAACTTATATAAAGAGGGGTACAGAAGGGCGTTCAATTGTAGTTCTTTCATTTTTATTTCATTCTACAAAGCAATTAAATGGTTCAATCTATTCCTCCAGGTCCCTTCTTCATCGTTTCTAAGGTTTGTAAATAATACATGTACAAGATATCGAGCTTTAAGTGTCTTTCATTCAGCTAAATGGCCGTGTCATTGATGTCCATGGAGCCTCCACAAAAGACGGTGCCAAGATCATTGTTTGGTCTAAAAAAGAATCTGATTACGATAACCAGTGAGTATATGTTTATAGCATATCATATAATACAATGTTGTATTTAAAAAACTGGCTATAGACTCTGGGAGTATCGTCATGGTTTTTTTGTAAATGTACACAGCGGAAAAGTACTTGATGTAAAGGGTGGCGATGTCGAATCAAATGGTATTTTTTAAAAAAAAGCTTTGTATCATAAAAGATTCTTTTGCTTATCAAACTACCTACACTTTTATCATAGCTTCCATTATTCAATACGAAAGAAAAGACATTTCTCAAGCACAAGAGAATCAAGTTTGGTTGATTGACCATGCAGGCTTCATCCACACTGGTGCCAATCCTAACCTTGTACTTGATATCAAGTAATATAACAATATTATTCCATCTCTTTTTATGATGAGAATATAAACATAATTAATCTTTTTTTTTTCGTTTTATAGAGGCGGAGATGATGAAGATGGTGCCGAAATTATCCTGTATGAGAAGAAGGAAGGCTCTGTTGCCTCTAATCAACAATGGGACTTGGTTCCTGCTGGTACTATTAATATCTCGGGCTATTAATTAACTTGAAATATAGTCCTATTTAAGTCTGCAAATCGCAATTGCATTATTTCAAAATACTTAAAATAAAATAAATAAGGTTGGGAAGCAATTCCTCTTTAAACTACGTATAAAGATTGAAACAGAATATTAAAACGTTTGAAAGTTGTACAAATAATGCTTATACATAATCTGATACAAATGTAGAACGATTTCTTTGCTTTATGACATTACAATATATTTATGATACAAATGACGCTAACATTATTCGCATAAGTGTCTTAGCTGTTATATTACTCGATGATGGTGATATAGACCTGTTTAATGCATCATGAAATTCTTGTTTAAAACAAACTCATTCATCTTCGATTGGCTGCATTGGCGTTAACTTAGAACCGTTTTGATTATGATTTAAGTATTCTGTAACTCAAAATAAAAATGATCTCATTATTCTATTTCATTCTTAACAACACTTTCGTGCCATCTACGAGAAGTAAATTCTCACCCTAAAAACTAAATATAGATGATATGTACAGCTGCCTCTCTTGAAGCTATGAATCAATTCTTATATACTAGATATTTTGCATTTAAAAACAAGTAGAAAAAAAATGGATAAAGATAAAGATCAAGGCACATAAAATGTTTTTACATAATCTCACGCCTCACTTTTTGATCTTTAATTATTTAGATTGATCATGATGCCAAGATCGGATAAAATGTTATTTATAGTATATATTTGAGTCCATGATTAAACTTTGTTTATAAAAATTAATTTTCGCTATATTAATTATTGTAAACACCGGAACTCGATACCAACCTTAAAAGCAAAACGATATTATAAACTAGGTATTTCAAGAAAAGAAAAATACTCTCAAAATAAGTACTGTAATAATACACCATCAGTAAAGCATCAATCAAACAAATTTGGCAGCAATAGTTATTTAGACCTTCATTTTTATGCCTAAAAATTACACATGCTCGAGACTAGTTTAAAGGAATATATAAACATCATGTGGAAGTACGGTTTTCGATGGAAAGGGTAGCTTTATTTATTTGTTTTTAAAAACAAGATTATTTGTAGTAGATAGTAAGAAAGCAAATTATATATATTTCTATATTGTCCAACTCTCAATCAGATCAGTTTCCTCTTCCCCAATAAAAGGCTTTTGGATGGAGTTTATCATTATGTCACCGCAAAAAATACACTGATGAGCTACAATATCATCCAAAGCATAACGCAACTTTTCAATACGTGCACCAATCGCCTTTTCATCTTCTAGCTGTTGTGCCGTTCGTAACGACTTGAATTCTCGAGAAAGTTGTTCCTGAATATCTGCCAGTTTTCGTATTTGGCGAGTGGGTAAATGCTTGGTTATCTAAGTACGGTTTAAGCGGATTAATCCATTGAATATAGTAATCAATGTGGAAAAAAATATATTTACTCTATTTATTAAGCAATCTGCATGAAACTCGTGATTACAGGGATAAACGTAAAATTGTCTTGTAAGTAGCGGAAAATCACAAATGGCACACATTTGTTCTTCTTCGACGATGGCAAATCTAGAATAGACCATCACAGATGAGTGTACACGTGATAAGATGAGCAAAAAAAAACAAAAAAACACAGACCTTTTCCTTAATTTTCCAACATCAAGACGAATATGATCAGCACAGACGGTAGCGTTATCCATTTCTACTTTAAGATCCTCAATGTTTACATTATATTCTTCTAGCGCCGAGCAAATCTCATCTTTAAAGTCGTTTATTAATACATAATCTGGAAAGAAAGGCAAGATGTCCTCCATTTTTAAAATATCACATTTCTTCAGGAATTGCATTGCACTATATCAAAAAGTGATGAATAAAACAGGGGTAGTACAGCTTATCTTTTTAACTTACACTTTGATATCCTTATTCTGTTGGATGACATATTTTGCGATTCTCAACCAAAGCTTTTTTCGTGTCACAACATCATCATCATCATCCTCCGGTTTGTTTGCATTAAGGCATGCAAGTTCAAGATCATTATGCTATGCAAAGACAGTCGAGTTAAATTTGTATCTCGCGCTATACAAACCTTGTTTATTACTTTACCTCGAGGGCTAGATTGACTGCTTCTTCGTAAAGACTCATCTGACTATAAATATGAACGCAACTTTGCATACGACCATTTTGCATACAGATTCTTAAAGCATAATCCAACTTGTAGTGCATTTCACGGCCCTCATTTTTCAAAAAGGTTAATAACGCAGTTTCATCTTTGGTGGGCTGTGTTGCATAGAGAGTAAGCAGAAAGTTATGAACAATGGGATCAGTATTTCCCAAGGTAGTGACCACGTGCGATAAATAACGAATGGCTTGATCCTATCAAAATAGATGTACTGTTAAAGAAACTACATACATGTCTATTAAATTATCATTCATTACCTCTGCTACACGATCCATTTTACAAGAATGGTTGTATCTCAATAAAGCTGGAATAAGAGATCTTGGATTCAGCTTTGGATGATTAATAAACACATCAATCGTCTTTTCAGGAGCGTTTTTGATTAGCAATGTGCTAAACTTGTAAAACAATTCCAACTTATTCTAAAAGTACTTGATTGTTACTAACGATCTTGCATTAAAAGGGCATTTGAGTTTTAATCCCCTCTTTTTTTTTTTACCTGTCCATCCAGCACTTCAAGTGCCTTGTCCCAATTCTTTTCATATATCCAATTATCAATGACCTTTTCAAAATCACCAATATAAAAAGCATAATAAAGCACCTCAGATTGGCGGCCATGACTGGCGATCAATTTATAAGTTGTGGGTATATGCAAATAGACACCATAAGTCTCTAAAAATGTTCGAAGTTGATTTTTTATATTTTGCAATTCTCGCTGGTATCGATTTGATTTATCTTGTGAAGCCGAATAAACTGATGTGAAATTGACAGATGCCGACATATCTTCCAACTGATTCAATTTAAACAGGTATAATTCAACAAGCCAAGTCGAGATCAATGTTTTTTGAGTACGATCCTTAACAAAAAAAATAAAATAAGATATACACACACGTCTAATTAATCATTAAACCTCTTCAACTTACCTTGTCATCAAGCCTTTCTAACCTACTAGCCAAGAAAAATCTTAAAGCATCTCTCTCCTTCTTCTGAGTGAATTTTAATGCAACCTCTTCGAAGGGAATGGTACTCTTTGCAAAGTATTCTGCACTTTGCATATATCGACGTTGATGGAAATCTTCTTGTGCTTGAGCCGTATAAATCTGTGTTCTTTGTGAAGGTTCTTTACAATATTGAAGTGCTGTATCGTACTCTTTCTTTTGAAGGTATAGCTTCCAAACATCTCTTTCTTCACCCTTAATAACGAGTTCATACATGGCATCCGACGTATAGATCCAATAAGTTCGTTTTATATCATCCACAGTTACCCCTCGCACAACTTCATTTCGATTCTAAGAGCAAGCGTATAGAATGTTATTACGCAAGATCCTGCTTTAATAAATTAAAACTTACCAGTGGAATGATTTCCTCATAAACTATTTTATCATTTAAACGACAAATCGCTCGAACATGATCTTTGTAGAGTAGAATGAAATGGAATTCAGTTATTACAAAAGAAATGGGTATATCAGTGACCAAATGGCCTGTTTCTTCATCATATGACGTTGGCGGAAAAGGCAACAGACTCGGGCCATCGACTGCTTCACCATTCTCTGCAAAGTCCAATTTTCCATGATAAACACCAGCACCTGTCAACCAAGCAAATGCCTGAGGTACTCCTTTTTGCTGTAATTCTGGGAATCGATTAAAAAACAACATGCAGCTATAATGAATATCACTAGGTAACTCTTGAAACTCTGGGTTTGATTCATATTCTGCAAATATGTGCTCAAACAACGCCTTTTCTCCTACAGTGGACCCGTTTGTTGTATTTGTGTATTTTACAGATCCAACGAAATGATAGAATCGCGTTGGGGTTGAGATAAAAATAAGATATTTGCGTCGATTAGAAGGGAACCGCTCAATATGAAGGCCCGTGATTGGCATTGGCATATGTAATGAGAATAGCTGGGTCAAGTACTTTTCTTCACGTCTAAAAAACTCATCTGTAGGCTCCAAACATGTCTCAAAGATAACCCCCTTATCCGTACCCACCAGTATTTCCCTTGTCGAACTACTGGACATATCAGCCAATTTGTTCCATGCGATTGAAGTGACGACAATGCCCTTTGGTTATATCATTTATTCATTATTTATCCAATTATAACAGTAGAAACCCTCTTACCTTCAGTTTACTTAGCTCCTTTGTCCTTTTCCACTTGTGAAATAAGTAATAATTATCTCCATTATCTGTACTGACAACAATATGCCGCCCAGTTGGATCCAAAAAGAGCTGCTTTACTTTATTATCACTCGCCTTTCTGGATATCTCCACAACTGAAACGAACAAAATAAGACGTTTTGTTCTTCTTTTACTTGGTATTGTTATTCTTTTCTTACCGTCAACTTCAAGTGGATTGTCGAGATCAATTCTTAATATACGAAAGTTTGTCAGGACGGCAGCAAGGATGTTATTTTGTACAGCCATATCGACTAATATGGCGGGTAGTTGGAATTGAACATACTGTAAAGAAAAGAGTGGATCCCCAGCTTTAATGTCCATGTAACTAGAAGAAGAAGAAGACTCCTTCTAACGTATAGCAATAATAAATCGGGTGTAAGTGCAAGTAAATTAGCAAAGGCGGGAGTTACTTTATATTCAAGACGTTCTTCATTACTTTAATATTCTTCAATGGGGGAGGCCCATTCATATCCTGCTCATCTTCTTGTCTTGTAACATTCTCCTCGCTTGATTCTTGAAAGTCATCAAAGAGTGACATAATATAAATATAAGAGTTAAATATAAAAATCCAGGCATTGTAATTATATTATACTCAATTGGCTCAAACAGTCTGCTCACGTGAAGGAAATGGCTGAAATTCTTGTTTCCTTTATTGGATAATTGATGGCTTTTGAAAGCCATTCAAATGTAGTTGACATCCGATACAAACACCCGTGGACGTGTTTTTCTACTTTATCATTGTACTGAAGCTTGTAAGAATAATGGTTCTATGAGATCTAACTACTATCAACTTTTATATCCTAGGAATCAACGAAAATCCAGGTGTATTTCACTATCTCCATCATATTTATAACTTGGGATTTTTACTATCAATATTATATCAGGTAACTTCGCCAAAAATACCATTTCTATATAAATACGTGTATACTTGTCATTTCATCAATTACCTTCAGCCACTATTTCGTTTTCCCCTTCCTCTACCTCTTTTCTAAGCCTCATAGAGCACTACATAAAGAGACAAATATTTGAAACTTTTTATTCATCTACTCTTTTCTTCTGCTTTAAATAAATTTGATACAAAAAACAAAATGGATATTTGGCTTGATTCAAGATACGTTGCAGAAAACTATGTTCGATCTCTTGTGACTCCTACATTTGCACCAGCTATTGCCTCCAGGTAAAAACCAAAATAAGTATACATTATACACTGTGCTAATATAAGCCAAATTATCATCTAGTGTCATTTTAGGCATATTAACGGTGTGTCTTTATACAAGCTATAAAAGATCACCGTTTTTACCTTTTTTTCACTATGCAAATGCATCATGTAAGCTTTATTATAATAGTTTATATAGATTCAAGCTTGTTTTTTAATCATTTTTTTTTATCTGTTAGTATTATATATGTTTTCTTTTATTTTCATTCTGATTTTTCGTGAAGAAGGTGAAAGTGGCGAAGAAAGTGCAGGTGAAATGACAAGTGAGAAATTCCTACATGCTGCTTTATTTCTTATTTCAGTTGCACACTTCTTTGTTTTGCTCGGTATTTATCGATCACTTGTGTCCTGGGTAGCAGACGGACTTGGTTTAAATAAGCAGGGTATTGTCAGATTCGGTTATGTCTCCATCTTCTTGGCGGCAGTTCCTTTGGCTATTTCGATCGCCGCGGATGCTTTATTGGTTCATGAGTTCTATGAAGCTGCAGAATCCTTAA
Organism: Backusella mclennaniae; assembly: GCA_024139405.1. Taxonomy (NCBI): domain Eukaryota; kingdom Fungi; phylum Mucoromycota; class Mucoromycetes; order Mucorales; family Backusellaceae; genus Backusella; species Backusella mclennaniae. The sequence continues at coordinate 63,993 of VCJL01002109.1, read as the reverse complement.
GCACCATTCACTTGGCATTACTATTGAAATCCATAAGCTCCTTGATCAATATCGTTCTTGTTATGGCCTTTATTTCTCTTGTTCTTTACTATACTCGAAAATCGGCAAGACTGATCCGTACTGGAGTCATTCAAAAACCTCGTGTGAGCCTGAGATCATCAGTAACTCTTCTTGTCGCTATGGGAATTGTGACATTTCTTCGATTTTCATACGATGCTATTATAGCATTGTCTGATTTGACTTCAGATCCTGTTTTGGATTTGAAAACCTACTATGCTCTGGTAGTAACGGCTGGTATCTTTATGATTCTTATGGTGTACCTAGGAAACATTACAAAGATACAAGGAAGAACCGATGTAAGTGTATTCCCTATTTCTAAAAATAAAAACAAACCCCGTAATTTTTTTTTACTTATTAATTTATATTCTATAGTATATGGATAATGAACCAACATCAAGAGCCAAGAAAATGGTCAAGAACTTTAAATTTAATGAAAAAGAGGAGATTGTTCCTCTTTCCAGAGCACCAATGCAGGTTGATGAGGACGAGCACCGTATATAATTCAATTGAACAAACAAAACAATCAAGCAAACACAAACATTCAAACAATAAATAAAATTTCTGTATATTCACTATTTACTTTATTCAGTTGGTCATTTCCCCAAATTAAATTGGAACATTTTGTTTGTATCATATATTTGTTAAAGTCTGATTCGCAAATTTGAAGTCCATATCGAGATATACTAGGACCGAGAGTCACTTTACTGTTCTTTTTTTTTTTAAACTAGAACAAGGATAATAGATGACATGAAAGAAAGAAGTTCAAGAAGATAAGGGAATGAAGAATATATAAAGCGCTACTTTTTTTTTCGTAAGAGATTGGAGGATCTAGCTTCTTTTTTTCTTTTTTCTTTTTTTTTTTGGTCTTTTTTTATTATTTATTCATTAGATGCATTTCACTCTGATATTGATGTATCAATCTGGAGGAAATGGAACAATGAGCAGGCTGAGGAAACTTAATATGTATCTTCACTTGCCTGAGCATCTGATCATTATCTTCTTTATAGTGCTTGACTTGTCTTTCAAGTCTGTTATTATTATCTTCTAATTTATAAACGATCATATCCTGCTGTTTGAGTTTAGTCTACAAATGTTAAAATTACAAATCATTTTAGTTATATTTTACAAAAAGTTTAAGTTTATAAATGAATTAGTGACCTCATTCTGTTCACTATCAGATTCGAGCCAGCGCATTTCAAGATCCTTAGAGTTGGCCTCCTCTTCTAGTTGGACTATACGTGCTTTTAGTTCCTGTTGTATTTTTTCAGCTTCCTTGAGTTCGTTCCCAGTCATAGTTTTTAGACGGTATGATAAAGCTTCGAGCTCGTGATCCTTCATATCCAGTAAGTTTTGGAATTGCTGCTGTAAAACATTTAATTCTTTTTGATGCTGTTGGACAATCTCTTGGAATTTATCGCCGTCCTGTGATTATTTATGGTATATCAGTAAGAGCCCGTTTTTTTTTTAAAACTCATGTTTGTTACTATTATTATCAATGCTACCTTCTTGTTTGATTTAGACATTAAAGCAGCATGGCTGTTGATATCATTAGACTCGTACTCCTCAATTTCCATTTTCAAATTAGCAATTTGCTTGTTCTGTGTTGTATATTTTGACTCGAATGAGCTTGCAGCTTGTTTTAGTTCATCGATTTCTTTGAGGAGTAATTGGGTTTCTGAAAAGTGGGTATCTTTTATGTCCGTTAAAGATGTATCATATTTCTCTTTTGAAGTCTTTAAAGGAAATAAAATATATAAATGTATAAATATTATAGTTTAAAATAACAATAATTTCCAATACCTTTAGTTCAACCTCCAATTCTTTGGAGTATGTTTCTGATGATTTCAATTTTTCAACCATATCGGTATAGGCAGCATTTACTTCCTGAAGAGTGGAATTATGTTTATCATTGATGGTTTGGATTGATTTGGCATATTCTGAATTTAAGTGATTTTGCATACTATCAACATGCGATTGCCATTCTTTATCAGCCTCTTGGAGTATGACCTTTGACTGTTTTCTTTCATTCTCCTCTATCAATGCCAATTCCTTGGCGTGAGTACGCTTGAGGTCGGTAATATTTACGTTGTTTTCAGAGTCAATATTTCCTAGCTGCTCTTGTGCACTAGATAGCTCAATTTTTAATTTATCCTCGTTTGATTTTAGTTGTTGAATTTCAATATCATACTCCTTTTCGACAAGAGTCTATGAACCAATAAGTAAATTTTTACGAGAGAGAGAAACAATATTAAAAGCTTACCTTTGTATCAATACGACATTTTTCAATTTGATTATCAAAACTCTCCTTTAATGATGCTATCTTATTTTCATACTTTTCTTTTGTTGATTTTAATACACCTTCATTTTCTTCTAATACTGACTGAAGTTTATCCTATAACCAAGGTATTTGGTACGTTGTGAATACTAGCTTCTTCTATCCTTTAAAATAATGCATTTCCATATTCATACCTCGAGTTCAATGTATTTCATATTATTTCCATCAATATCAGCTAAGGCAGACTGTTGATTTTCTTCCAGAGCCTTGAACACCACCAACAATTCGTCATATTTTTGTTGGATTAAGTCTTTTTCAGAAATGATATCCTTAGTCGATTGTTCTAATTTAGATATGTGTTGCTCGTAGCTCTTTGATAGGATGTATATGTTAGAGGGATAAAAGATAATGTATTACTACTTTTATCTGATAGTTTACCTTTATTGATTGTTCGTTTTTTGATTCAAACGCGGTATACTTTTTCTCATGTTCAGTCTCCAATTTCTTCTTATCGTTTAAATGGGTCTCTTTTAATGAATCAATCTCATTTTTATGTTCAAAATTGAATTGACGTTCCAATAGTTTTAACTCTTCTTCGTGATCTTGCTTTAATCGAAGTGTCTCCGTATTCAAGCGAGACTGTTGATGTAATAATTTTTTAAAATACATACTTAAACAATAAAACAGATACACGCTCAAACTCTCCTTCTTCTTACCTCGATTTCTCCTTTTAAGGAACCAACAGTCTTCTCATGAGATTTAATCAAGTTGCTTTGCTTCTCTTTTTCAGCCTCTAGAGCTTCCATGTGAGCCTCCTCTAACTCTTGTATTACTGTTTTATGCCTGTCTCTCTCAGTCTCTAGTGATTGCTTATAACTATGCTCTGTTTCTTGAAGTAATGATTCATGCCGTGCCGTCACATCATCCAATTTATTTTGCACTTCCTTTGTATTCACACCTTCCAACTCTTGTAACTTTTCGTCATGTAATTTATTTAACTCGTCAATGGCTGTAGCGTGTTTTTCCTGCTCCTTTTGTAGTTCGTCATGAAACATTGCCTGTGTTGTAGATTTGGTCACTCATCTATCACTTGTTTTTTTTTTTATCATACCATGATTTTTACCTTTTTCTTTTCAAGTTCTGATTGGTGTATCTTGACCAGATCATCTTTTTCGTTCTCAAGAATAAGTTTTGTAGCCGATATTTCTCCCATAACTGTGTCGTGATCTTGCTTCATTGCTTCAATAATTTGGTGGTATTTTTCACGCTCGTCGTCATATTTCTTCCTATACAACTCTTCCATTTCAGCTACTATATCTTCTCTTGTGGATTTTGAAAGCTCTTGCATATTTTCGATTTCCTTTTCTTGCGCCAGTTTCAAGTTGGTTATTTCATCCTATAATAAAGTTTGTTAAATTAAGGAAACCTAGAATGAGGTATGGTGTAACCTTACATGATGTTGCTGTGTGACACGATCTATTTCTTCTTTAATGTTTTGCTCTAAACCTTGCATTACTTGAGCATGCTCCTGTGCTGCATCCTCCAGCTCCTATTTTGTTTCAGTATTTTGGCTTTTTTACATTATCCTTTTTCCCACACACACAAACCTTTATTTTAGATTCGAGGGCTGGAGTATTGTCTTGTTTTTCAAGTTGCAGTTTTAACTCATTTATTGCTTCGTTGTGCTGCAAATTTAATTGATTTGTTAATGTGGTAAGACGTGTTTGGTGCGACTGGTGCATTGTCTTTAACATAGAGTATCCATATGAGTTTTCTTGCTTTAATTTATATATAAACCTGTGTATAATACCTGAATTTCTGTACGCATATCATCCAGATCATCTTTTAATTTTTGAATCTGCCTTTCCTTTTCGACAACTTGTGAGTTTAATACTTGTTTTTCCGACTCGAGTTTTTCTCTTAGTTTTTCAAGAGCTTCACGGTTTTTTTTGTCGATTTCTTCTTTTTCCTCTTGGAATAATTGGGACTTGTCCTGCAACTCTCCTTTTAAAGCCATGCTTTCCTGCATTATCTTTGATTCCATCTCCTGTAGCTTATTTTGTGTTGTCATTAAGTCTTGTTTTAGTTGATCCAATTCGTTCGTCTTGGTTTTTAAATCCTCTTCATAGGTTGTATTCTAAATAGATATATATGAAGCTTTTAAGTCTCCGCCATTATTATTTAATTAACTTTTTAAAAAATTACCTTATCTCTAAGCTCTTTAAGCTCTTGAATCATGGAAGAAGGAGAGACTGCACCTTGGACACTTGTTTTACGAACAGATTTCCTTTGTTGCTGAGTGAGTGAAGATGTAGGCGATGTTTTTGTGGTGGAACTTGAGTTGGATGTAGATGTACGCGACGATGCTGTAGACGAACTACTAACAACTTTCTTCACAGGAGAAGATGGTACAAGTGAAGCTCTTTTAATTGGGCCTTGTATACTATTACGCTTTAGAGCAGAGTCTTGTAAACTGTTACGTTTTGAGGGTGGGTCTTGCATACTGTTACGCTTTGAGAGCGAGCTTTGTATGCTATTACGCTTTGAGGACAGTTCTTGCATACTGTTACGTTTTGAAGACAGATCCTGCATACTGCTACGCTTTGTTGTCGAATCATTACTACTAGTTGTCTGCTTGGAAAGTGTAGTGCGAATCGGCTTAACTACTGGTTTAACTGTTGTTGGCCGAGTTGCTGTTGGTTTATTAGGTGTTGCTTGTTTAGTAGTGACTGGTGACTTAGCAGTAGTAGTGGTACTTGCTGTTTTAGTTCCCGTGTTAAGCACAGAAGAACGAACTGCTGTTCTTGTTGAAGTCGCTTTAGCTGGCACCTTGGGAGTGGTAGATGCTCTTGGTGCCATTGTTTTTACCCCTGCTGCCTCCAAGGATGATAACCTTCTTGATCCTGTTTGAGACATTTTATATATGTATGTGTGTGTTTTTTCTTTAATAAATAAATAGAACAAATGAGGGAGAGAAGAGAGAGAGAAGAGAGAAGAAAAAGGTAGAAGGAGAGAGAGAAGAGAGAAGAAAAAGGTAGAAGGAGAGAGAAGAGCAAACAAAAATAAATAAAAAAGGTATTTTCTGTTCGGGAATGACATCGTAGAATGAATTAAAAAGTCAGCTCATTGTGTTTCACATCCATCAATTATGCTTTTTAGCAAATATATAAAATAGAACTAAAAACGGTGAACGTATAAGTATAAACTTAGCTTATAAAAATAAGATTTATAATGAGTCCTTTAGTTCCTTTTATTCACTTAATTAAAAGCTATTTCTTAGTTTGGCAAAAGATCAAGCCTTGTCAACATTTTTCCTTTGAGCAAATTTAGTTGTAGTTGACTACACTCTTAAAGCCCTACTATTATTGATGCCTTTTTTTGTGTTATTATTAAGGATGATTTGGTTGACCAAGTTTCTAATATAAAAGAGTTAAACTACAGCATCTATAAAAAGAAAAAAAATGGTTCCTAATGCAGTCAAAAGCACAATTTGAAAAGGATCACCACAAAGTCATTTAAAAAAATCTCAGGAACAAAAAAAAAGTGCTAACTCCGCTGACACAAGAATATAAGTTCCGTTTTATAATACACGAATTTATATATGAATAAAAAAAGTCATTTAAAAACATATGTTGAACACGTAAAAAAAAATGCAGAAAAAACAACTTGTTTAAAAAAAAACAATGGGGTACGCATGTTTTTCAACAGGGATACAGCTTGATTGCTCGACTTTTAACCAGTTTTTTCTACAACTATTGTTGGCAAGGATATGCCAAGGAGATCTTCTTTTACACCCTATTTACATCGTTCGCTAAAAAACTTAAAAGGAGAGAGTATTTGATACTATCGCGCTTCTATTTATTTATAAATAGAAGCTTAAAATTAAAGGGCACAGGTATAAATGCTTATGTTTATATTTATATATCAATCCAGACTTAGCATTAGCGATGTATTTTATATATATATATAAAAATGACTTAGTAAGGAAGAAAGACTTTTCTTTATATCATTGACTCTCGCGAGCTTATAACTTCCAAGTTTTTTTTTTTTTTTCAACATATCATAAATGAACATATTTTCATATGTCAAAAGAGATGTTGAAGCTAATGAGCATCAATATGCTGTGCTGATACTCTCATGTGAGTATGCTGAGTCGACCTAAGCTTCAGATCATCACACTTGATCTGACTGCTTCGCATTAATTTTTATTTAACACAGGTTTTTTATCAGATTTACGATAAGAAAAGAAAGAGTTGGACTGTTCACTCTCTATTAATGTGCTTATTGGTTTTCATATTCTTATTTTTAAAATTGTTAGCATGTCAGTTAGTAAGTTTTTTTTTGCTATGGATAAGATAATATTTTAAAGTACATTATACTTAATTATCTGCAAGAATATTAATAGAGTAGAATCACGTTACCATTACCATTCGTTATTCAAATGCATCAAATTTATTGAAAACACCGACTGAATCATTCATTTCGATGCCATTACTCGAATAAACATTGAAGAAATAACTCTACAAAATACGTACCCGAGTTTATTTTTTCTTTTGTCTCAAATTACTACTCGTATTCTATTTGATTTATAGCGGTAAAAGAAAGTACATATCCTTGTTTATTAAAAGTGCTTAAAATAAATAGCAAATAATAAATAACAAAAAGAGATAATTACTGGTTCTGAATATAGCGTTTATATACAGCAACACCAACAGAAAGTGTCAAAGCACCAACAGTTGCGTATTTCAACCATGTCATAGAAGAAGAAGAAGAATTCTTGTTATTCTCTTCTCTTGTGCCATTTTTTCCGTTAAGACCTTCAAGAACAGTGGGCACAAGTTTACCAGCAGTAGAATACTCTTGAACTTCATTGAGCATGTCAATGTTGACTTGGAATGTATCAAGGGTTCCTTGGATAAGAGTTTCTATTTTTTAATATATAATATATTATTTATATGCATGCTAGACAATCATGGATTAAAATAAAATGACTTTAAAACACTATTTACCTCTTTCTGCTTTAGTCATTACAATGGAATTCAAGCGCGAACGATAAAGCGCCTTAAACTCATCGTGGTTTCCAATATTTTCAAATATGCAGAATTGAAGACCATAGCGGGTATGACAAGAAGTATCCTTCTCATCTAAACCAAAGAGGTTTTTCTTCACTTTCTGGGAAATGACTTGGCCACCTGTGTCAGATAAATTATGCATGTTGTTAGTCGGTTATTAAAACAAACTTAATTTTTTCCTTGAATGCTCCAACATATTAAAATTTATATAATTACCAGCTAAATCCCCCAAATATCGAGTGTAACTATGTCCAACAAGATAGGCTGGGTTAGCTTCTACAGTATCATACATATAAGAAATGTATTTCTTTAAAGCAGGTGTCATAGTAGCATTATCAGTAACTTGTGAGAAACGCTCAGGTCCATAAATCTGTTTCAAATCTAAGTCATCCGAACTCTTTTAGTCATTTGATTGATAGTCAAAAATAGTATTTTTTTTATCTCTTTGTAATTTCTTTACCTTGGGTTAATTTTTCAGTTCTGCTTAATTCTTTTGGAAAGTGGATCAATTTAACAACAGGGTGCTCTTTGTATTTTTCAAGTAAGTCTTCCATATGCCTATGTAAGTTCAAAATCAGCAGGCGTTACTATATTTTTAATATAGATATGCATAAAAAAGTAGAAATCATGATCTTACTTGTAGATAAAGTACAAAGATGTGACGTATCTTCCAAACTCATCCACATTAATCTCACCCCTTAATAATCGCCTTTAAAAAGAAGTAAAACATCATTTGTTCATGTGAATATTCTCATTATATGAATGCTCTACGTATTACATCTAAAATAAACTTACTTTATAAACTCTCGATTATTAGCAGTTCTATGAACTTTTGAAATACTTTCACGCAGGGCATCAGAAAATGGCTTCATTTCTTCATCTGGTATTAAACCAGGCATGTTTTGCTTGATGAATGCATTCAAAGGCTCCAATAACGCTGCATCCTCATCTCTAAAAATCTGGCCTATTATATTTGAACATATTAGATGGTGCCGTTATTACATATATGCCGATATTCTTTCTTACCTTTTGCGTCCACAGCTGGATGATCTTTGGGGATGGTTTTAAGCAAGGATGTAATTTCTTCACGGGTTTTGGAGGAGAATGGACAACCTGGATATTGTTTGGTCTAGTTATTCTGCATTATAAAGTATTTTTCATTAATTATCTTTTTACCTTGTTCGAAAGCAGGACTATAAAGTTAGATTAGAAACATGACATAACTAATAATATTAATAACAAACCGATAGATACCATTTTTTAAGCTTATCATTCATAATTGTGAGAGACTGAACTTCATCTTTTCGAGCAAATGGGCAAGTCTGAGCGAAAGCTGGGCAGAGGTGTTTCAACTCCTCGGCAGAAGTGATGGATTCAAAGTTATGTTGGATTGGA